>SMLS01072974.1:0-13732 GCA_004785975.1 Popillia japonica
TGCAAACATATTAATTGATCTGGCACCATTGCGTTGAAATAAAAGAAGACAATTTATTACAAATCGCTGAAGATAGTAAAAGATGTATATATCCCATAAGAGACAATACTGAATACTAATGTTGGAATGCTCTATAGTACGATATTCTATTGTATGGGGCCATCGGGGTAATTGAAATAATTCATTTTCGTCTGCGTTACAGAAGACAAATCTATATCAAATAATAGACCCATTTCAACTGATCTGAAGCAAGCATTGATACACCCATAAATTTCAACGAAATTGTCACATTTGGAGAGATTTTAGTTTCGTGCTAAAGTTAGCCTTCGGTAGCAGACAAATGTGCTCTGGTGTGCAGTGCTCCTTTGTAGACGGTGGACACAACAATATTTTTTTCTTTATTTGACAGAGGTGGTGTTGATAATAATCCTGCTCTTGACGTAGGTAATAAGTTGGGGCCATAGAATAACTTACTAGAATGGTAACTGAAAGGGAAGGGGTAAAATGTATTACAGCGCCTCTCGTAACTTGACCGGAACTAAAAATAAAGCGCCAAAACATTCAAATTTTAGGTAAATCATTCAAATTAATATTTTGAAAAAGGTTTTCGCCCACAATTGTGCTGTAAGTTAATATTTAACTTACCAGAGACCTGCAGAGACCTACATACATACCTATTATATCGCTGCATTTATTATGTATTTCCATAAAGTGACTACCAGGCAGGAGTAACTGTTTCTTGACATTCTATTTTATTAAAATTAATTCGTGTTCAGGCAAATTAGTCGCAGTTGTAAAATTATGAAAACATTTTGAACATCCCTTAGTGTAACTGCCGGTAATGAGTAGGTACCTCGCTAGAAGTACATGCCTTGATAAAATGAGATGAGCATACAAAGCAGGTGTTGTACAATTTTGTTCTGTCATATAATTTCAACTTGGGATTACCTATTCTGCTCAACCAAATATTTAAAACCTCCGCATTCTTCACAGGAAATCTACGTCTACAATAATTTTAAATATAATTTATATATTACGACAATATTTTGTTATTACCTTGTTGATGTTACATCATTACAACCATGCACGCAACACTTCTTAAGATATGTTGATATACTGACACCTTCTCTCTTCTTAACTATTGTTTGTGAATATAGTTGTTATACCTATATAAAAGATCACAAGCTATGGAATGATTTTACTTACACAAGGACTACTAACCTTAAATAATAAAACACTAATAAAAGTTCAGGTCAGATTTTTAAAGCTTATAAAAAGAAACAAACATTATCCGAAAAATACATAAAACTTAAAAATAACATAAAACAAAACGTAGATCACAAATATACACCAAATACAGTAAAAGCAGTCTGTGGACAATCCCGAAAATGTCGACTGATGTCAACAAATGGCTGTTGGTGTAATAGTTGTTCCTACTTACCGTCTGCTCACGTTTAGTTACCGGTCAAGATAAGAGAGTGCTAAGAGAGTTGCTTGGGGCTCACTAACAAGGTAACACCTGCGGGTGTCCTCCTCCGATTTCGATGATACTTCACAGATCGAAAGAGTACCTCAAAATAAGAGGCACGTATTTTTTTATCGGCGTATCCGCACGATTTTGGGGTACAGCCCCCTCCAAAGTTTGGAAGATTTTTCAATTTTTCCAAATATTTCCGAAACTATAACAGATATTAAATATTCTCCTTAACATAATTTGCAGCATATTGCATGGCCCTAAGGGTGGCGTCATCCGTATTCGCAAAAAGTTAATAACGGGGGACGGGGTACCCAATACCCCCCATTTTTTTAACATTTAGTTATGTTCGGTATCTACCGGTACAGCCTGCGCTCTTGTCACCATGTCCGTTTTATCTTAAAGGGAATAGTGACAGGAGCGCAGGCTGTACCGCTGGATACCGGACATAACCAAAGTCCGTAATGGTACATACAATAACATTTAATATGCACAGTTTAATTTACGAACTTACACGTAACGACGCAATTCTGGATAATGTTTTTGTCAACTTTAACAACACTGACTGTAGGGTCTATCCATGCATAGCTTCGTATCATAAATGTGTTTCTTTTAAGAGTCATTTAGAACAGAAAAATAGCTCTACTAAATCTGGTTTTAAAAGAAATATTCGTATCTTTCAGGAGAACAGAATACAGGCGTTTATTGATGTTCTTGTTAATATAAAATGGCCAATTTTTTCCACCTATATAACATTTGATGATGCATTTAATTATTTTTATTATACATTCATGAATTATTTTAACATATTTTTTCCAGTGCAAGATGTCATATGTTCTAATAGTAAACATAAATACAACTGGGTATCAAATGAAGTGAAGATAGGTAGTCATAATATTCGTGATCTTTACTATTTACAGCTGAGATATCCGCAATTAAGTGAAATTTACCTTGCAGCGAATCGTAAGCACAGTGCCCTACTAAGATTTACGAAGTCATCATATTTTTCTAATAGGTATACAGGGTTTTCAAACTTAAGTCGGCACTATTGCTAACTTTGTTATTATTGGAGCTAAAAAGTTGGTTAAATAGGCAAACTAGTGTAGTTTTTCAAGCAAATTACATTATAGCATTTTAAAAAAAATTATTGACGTACTGGGTCACGTGATATTGTGAAAAACGTATTTTTTTTAAATGGGACACCCAGTATACAGTTCTCGCGGTCGACAGAAAATTTAATTCTGAACAAAAACTTTCCAATGAACTTTTATCCTAAAGTCAATAATAACAGAGTTATTGATGATTGTTTTTACAGAAACTAAAAACAGTAAGTTATTATTAGTTTCGAAAATAAAAAAAAACAAGAAATTTTAAATTTAGAGCAGATGCTCAAAAACATCACCCTCTTGCTCCAAGCACTTTTGAACCCGCCTGTTAACGCTTCTAGTAGCCTTAGCAATGATTCTACCATCAGTATTATTGATAGCATGGCTGATGCTTTGCTGAAGATCCTCAAGAGTATCATACCGTCTTTCATACACTGCACTTTTCACAAATCCCCAAAAGAAGAAATCCATAGGTGTTATGTCCGGTGATCGGGGAGGCATACGAATAGGCCCGTTAGTTGATAGATATCGGCCATCAAAAAGGTCATGTACTAAGTTATGAATTTGGCGAACATTATGGGCAGGAGCGCCATCTTGTTGAAACAATATCTGTTGTCTATCCACTAAATTCAGGTCATCCAAGAATTCTCCAAGGGTAGCGGTTAACATTTCGACATACCTATCGCCAGTTAATGCACCTTGATAAAATACGGGGCCTACAATTCTAGAATCAATCAAGCCACACCAAACATTAACACTAAAGCGTCTCTGCGGATTACAAGGACGGAAAAGCCTCGGGTTTTCTCGACTCCAATAGTGGCTGTTCTTCCTGTTATACATACCCCTGTTGGAGAAATTTGATTCGTCACTCCAAAGAATCAAACGCCAAAAATTATGGTTAAGTCTAACTTGATTAGTGTACCACTGACAAAACTGAGTCCGTCTTCCTTGATCTCCCGGTACCAGCGTCTGAATAGGTCTGTATCTGAACGGCACAAACTTATGTTTTTTTAGAATATTGTGAATAGTTCGCAAAGATAGTCCACTTTCTTCCTTTAAATCATTTATTGCATTATTAGGATTAGCTTCAAAGAAAGCTAAGACGTTAATTTCAGTTGCTTCACTTATTATAAATTGTTTTTTGGTTCTAGTTTTCTTGAACACATTTTCATTTGATCGAGACATACGGTACAAAAGTAAAAAGTACCTTCGATCTGGCAAGTTGCGCGTAGGAAATAGAACACCGTAACGTTCACGAGCTTGCAGGGAATTTTTATTACAAACGATGTAACATTCCATCATATCACATTTTTCTAAATGCGTGAAAGGCATTTTTTCATCAATAAACACAAAATGTTAATTGCTTACTGACAGAGGTTTAATGCAATATTTCAATGTTGATGACATTTGCAAAACAATCGAATTTTGTTTATGAAATAACAGCCACCTTGGCAAATTTGAAAAATCATCAATAACTCTGTTATTATTGACTTTAGGATAAAAGTTCATAGGAAAGTTTTTGTTCAGAATTAAATTTTCTGTCGACCGCGAGAACTGTATACTGGGTGTCGCATTTAAAAAAATTACGTTTTTCACAATATCGCGTGACCCAGTACGTCAATAATTTTTTTTTAAATGCCATTGTAATTTGCTTGAAAAACTACACTAGTTTGCCTATTTAACCAACTTTGTAGCTCCAATAATAACAAAGTTAGCAATAGTGCCGACTTAAGTTTGAAAACCCTGTATTGGTATATGGTCCATTATATCGGATTGGGGGGAACTGGGAGAAACATTATACCAATGTTATCGCGAAAATGAACAAAGCTTGCTACCAAATTAGAAACTTAAAAAGTATATTACCATTAGGACTGTATTGTCTTTTTATTATAGTGAGGTTTATTCTGGGTTAAAATACGGCATTGCCTTCTGGGGGTCATCGGGTCATCCACATGGAATTTTTTTAGCTCAGAAAAGAATTATCAGATGTATTGCTAATATAAGGACAATTGAATCCTGTAGACCTTTTTTCATTAGGTTTAAATTACTTCCTGTGCCAGCAGTTTATATTTTTGAAGTTCTCACTTACATATTTAATAATAAATAGGAGTTTGTCAAAAATGGGAAAAGCAATGACTATAGCACTAGGGGAAAAGATAATTACAAATACCCCTTCAACAAATTTAATGTAACGAGGCGTGCACCATCTTCTGTGGGAGTAAGGTTATTTAATCTCCTACCAGAATCCTTAAAAGCATGTATTGAATATTTAAACGTAAACTAAAAAACTTATTAAGGCAAAATTGTATACATATATTCCATCGACGAATTTGTAAGAATGTTCAACAATCAGTGTTGTGGTGTACTTACGTATATTACGTAGCATTGTGTTTTATAATTTCAATGTTGTACTGTTTTTTATACTTTCAAAAATTGTATAATTTTGACTTGCCTAATGTATGTAACATTCCGTTTGTATCAACTAGGCCAATAAACATTGTTACATTATTACATTATTATTACATTAGGGCCATGCAATATGCTGCAAATTATGTTAAGAAGAAAATTTAATATTTGTTATAGTTTGCCGGAAATGGGATATTCAACATGTGACATCTTCCCCGCGTCATCCACAAGCAAATGGGTAAGCTGAATCAACAGTCAAGATAACCAAGCAATTAATTAAAAAGTCTAACGAAAGCGAAGAAGATCTCTGGTACAGTCTTTTACATGTAAGAAATACCCCGAACGCTATTGGATACAGTCCGACACAGAGAATTTTTGCAAGAAAAACATTCCAACATCCACACAAAACTATAAACATAAAATAACAACAGATGTAGAAGAAAGAATAGAGTAAAAGAAAAGAATTACCAAACTCAACTACGACCAGAACACAAGAAAATTACCGGATTTTAAAATAGGACAACCAGTACAAATTAACCCGGAACAAGACAGAACAAAGAAGAAAGACGAAACCGAAAAACAATTAAATGAAAACTCCTACATAATAAATGTTAATTGGAAACACATACCGAAGAAATATTATCCACATAAAAGTAGATAAGTCTAAAAAGACAGATCCTTTAAAGGAAATAAGATGTGATCAATATAAATCAATATAATACTTAATTTATTTAAGTTTTCTAGCTTATTCATAGATGTCGCTAAACATAAGATGTAACGCACAATGTTCAGTTAGTTGAAATATAGACAGTTTGACAGATCTATCTCGGGTTTGCATGATCAAATTGTTAAAGCATTATTATTTACTGGGAATAGATTATAACAGTATATATAGATTGTATCCATCTAACTTGGCATTTACAGCATCTATCTAGTTAATTACATCAGAGCCCGTGCAACGAAACGTGCCAATGCCGTAACGGAATGATCCAAAACGGACATAAGCGCACGTATTATATTTACGCATCGGTTTTATAGAATTATATACTATTATAGTGTAAACGATATTGTTGAACCGACGTACTTTTGCAGTTTGTTTTTAGTGAGCCATTCGCAGGCTCGTAAAATAAAACTTCAATAATGCGTATGTTTAATTTATGATTTAACAGCTACTCTTTAACGTTTACTACTATTAACACGTCCTGCCTTGTATGTAACTTTCCAAGACCGTTCGATCTGATTTTTCGACCTGAATCGTCTTAAGAATGGTACAGAATCACCACCGGGGCAATTTGACTAACTTCTAACACGAGGAAACACGCACAGAACGTACAGCATGGATGTACACACGAGCAAATATTTATACAGTTATTACGTTTAACATCAGAAATGTGTTTGGAATGGAAATGCATAGGGAAATGTCTGTTTAAGTTAAGTTGGTGCAGCATGCAGGGAATTCTAAAGAGAGGCGCCGAATTTTATGCCTGGCATACCTACAAACAAAAAAATTACTATTGATGGTGATAATATTACGATGCTTCTCTTCCGATTCCTTTAAAAAAATTCTAAATGATCTTCGGCTTCTTATGTTGGTTTAAATTTAAATTTAATGGCTTGTGATATCCTGGCGCCTTGACAGAATTCGAGAAACGAATTTTGATAGTTATGGTTTAGTTCAAAAATGTAGCCTGCTTGAAGCTGCTGCCCAAACACCTATTTTTTGTGGCTGTGATCCATTCATGTAGATTATATGCAGATAAAATTCTTCTATTTTATTTCTTCTAACTTTCAATAATGAAATAATGTCAAAAGTATAAAAATATTTGTAACTATAATTTATGTTTGACAGCTGTCAGAATTTGAAGCTTACAAAAGGGTAGCAGTGCCACCAACTTGTAGTTGCTTAATATCTTAATTACTTAAAAAAGCTTCCTCTAATGAAGAAAGTGTTCAAAGGTGACTTTCGGCTTTCTTCCACAACTACTGGAATCAAACTGGAATGTTTGTCATAAAATCAAATTGAACTTTTTAGTGAAGTCAAATATCTGCGTATTCTTTTTTTAGATCAAACATTTACTTGGAACAATCTCATTTTCAAAGGATATTGAAGAATAGGCCCACTAGAGCATTGTGGACTTGGCGTTGTCTATTTGGCAAAATTTAGGAGGGTGGGATCTAAGCTGACTTATGTCATTGTGGTCACAAGAACATCAAATTTTTCGGTACAAATACATGCTATTGGACAACGTGTTCAAAATAATAATTAGTAGATAATTGGTTGTTTACAACCAATTACCACAAAATGCTCTAGGAACATATACCTTTGGGTGGAAGTTAACATGGATGAGGAGGGGGGGGGGGCAGACAATTCCATTTTCAACCACTCTTTTAAAGCTCTGGCCCAAACAAAATTTTTTAGTAATTGAAATCTTTTTGAGATCATGTTCTTCGTATTAAGGAGTACCAAGATTTTTTTTTTGCACAAAAATGTTGGAAAACCCAAAAGCCGTGTAAATAAAGTGACCGAATTATATGGCTACAGAAGGGTGAAGTAAGAGTTCACAGATGTACTCTCGTATTTCTTCCAATTTTTGAAGTAAAGAGATAGCTCCACGTCAAATTCTGACACAAACTTGAAAGTTGTCATTGTCATCTGATTCTAACTTTATACTAAAAATTACGTGAGAGAGGCATTAAGCACTGTGTCTATTGTTTAACAAAATACCAGTTAAAACAGTCATGATATGTTTGTTTTTTTTCCTAGACCAAACCATACCAACTAAGAGATAAGTCTTCTCACCACATAGTAATAAGGCTAACTGTTGTGGCCGTTGTAATTTTGGAACATTGATCTAACCTGCTTCTTACCAAAATTGTTTGGCAATCATTTTGACAGATGTGAACTCGAGTTGCATCCCCCAAAATGGGATGACGTCTGTATAACTCGTCCAAATTATCAAAAAATATGCCCAACTTATTGCATGACAATCTATTTCGCGACTTCATTTATAGCAGCATTTATACCAATGTATACTAGCTGTCAATATTGTGAAAAGTCTGATGGTTTTGATTGCTCTACTCAAAATAAATAATAAATAAAAAACAAAATAAAATTAACCCAACATTTTCCAAAAAGATTCCACAAGACTCAACTTGACGGCAATCAAACTAATTTTTTGATAATGACAACAAAACAATTGGGATTATTTGGATAAAAATTTACCGAAGACCACTAGTTTAGTGGTTTAGTTGATAATTCGAAAAAGTACAATTATTTCCAGGAGAGAGGGCCAGAATCTCGTTGTTTTAAGATTCTCCTAAAAGGAAAACCTTGAAAGTCATATAGAAATCGCGAATAATGTGTGTAATGATATTTATCAATGGTGGCAATATTTTGACGTATTATGACCCGAATAAATCAGTTAGATTAGATTAATGATTGATTGCTCAGCCTTTAGGCTCTTCTGGGCATGGTCCTCTGAAGTAATTACCTCTAATGAGCCATGGCTTAATAATTGACCAAAATGCAATATATGTATATGCGATTGCCAAGGACCACCACCTCAAAACCTCCTTATTCCAGTGATACTTATATATATATGTATCTTATATCGGTTTTAATAAATCGGCAAAATATTTTCTCTAGTTGAAGACAGTATGCTTATTAGCTGGTGGAAAATCGAGACGCCAAGTATAATACGATAATGTTAATTTTGGGGGTGCTGCTAGGATCTGTAATGAAGCTTGGAGTGCTCATACATGTAGTCTACCAATCCTCTTCTCTAGAATCTTCTAAAGAAATTGCTACTAAGTGCTAAAATCAACTGAAACTTTATGTAAGTATCAATTTCATGGTTTTTTCATTTTGTTTTGGCAAATTTGTAAAATTCAAAATTGACAAAAGTATCTGAGTTATTTTTGGCATTAGATTCGAGGCTCACATCTCTGATTTACCATCATTTAGACCAAGTAGGGCCAACCTTTGAAATGTTGAGATTAATAATAGTAATAATAATAATAATAATAATAATAATAATAACAATAATAATAATAATAATAATAATAATTTATTATGGTTTTTTGACGTGCGTAGGCACGTGTTAGCCTTGTCCTTTCATAAATACATATATACACATACAAAAGTACTGTTACATGATAAAACATTAAAATTAAAATACGTTAAATAATATAGAATAAAAATACGATATGTATGCTAACTAATATATGTACACGTGTACGTCATTCCAAAAATTCATTGACTGAATAATAGCCACCACGAACAAGATAATCCTTAGTTATTTTTTAAATTTATTGATGGATTGTATCGCCCTCATCTCAACAGGTAGCTTGTTATAAATTTTGACACAATTATAATATGGAGACTTTTTATATAACTGAGAGCAGTGGGCAGGTATACAGATAGAACATTCATGCGCGTCTTGTATGCTTTATTATAGTCCCCGTTCTTCATAAATTGGGTTGCATTTTGTTTAACAAAGATAGCACATTCGTACATGTATAGCGATGGAAGGGTCATTATTCCATTGTTCATGAAGTGCTGTTTGCAAGAATCTCTAGATTTTAAGGAGAAAATAATCCGCATGACTCTCTTCTGAAGGATAAACAACCTTTTCGCGTGGCTGGAACTTCCCCACATAATTATGCTGTATGGCAGTTTGGATTCAATACAAGCCCGGTAAAAGGTGATGAATACTGGAACATCGACATTGCGCGATAATACTCGCACAACAAACGTTAAGGAGTTGAGAGCATTACTAATTTCATTAAGGTGATGTTCCCATGGCAAATGTCTGTCCAAGGTCAATCCGAGGAACTTACTAAAAGTATATTCTGGTATTACAACCCCATCTACACGAATTAAAACTGAACAATCAGACCGTTTATGTGGATCAAAGACTATTATTCAGATTTATTTAGTTGCAAAAAATTTGATTGTGTTAACTCGAATATTAATGAGGCAGATCTATTGCCAGCAAGAGACAGTTGGCTGCAGTTCATTCCATACACAGTAGTAGATGTATCATCCGCAAATTGACAAATGTCTTTCAAATTTTCTACGCTATTTTGTAGATCATTTACATAAACCACAAAAAGCAGTGGTCCTAAAACTGACCCCTGAGGAACACCCATATATAAAAAGTTTGATTGAGAACGTGTCTCAATACCATTTTGTTTGAGAACTACAGTTTGGCTACGCTTATCTAAATATGAAGCTATTCAATCATAACATGCTCCACGAACGCCATTGTTATACAACTTTTGCAACAGCACTGTATGGTCAACAAGATCAAAAGCTTTTGACAGGTCAAACGTCACGAATCCAACTCTAAATTTATTTTCTATCAGGTCGTAAATGTTTTGTATAGCCCCAAATAATGCATCATTAATTGAGTTTTCCTTAAGGTAACCGAACTGACACTTTGAAAAGAACGAAAAGCTTTGGAGAAAGTTATATAACCGAGTATACATGACTTTTTCAAATACTTTAGAAAAACATGACAAGATGGATATAGGTCGATAATTGAATATAAGTTTTTCATCCCCCTTCTGGGATTAATTTAGCAGATTTAAGCATCGATGAAAATTGGCCTTCTATGAATGACTGATTTATCAAATGTGTTAAAGGATAAACAACAAATGCCGCAACATGGCCCAAAATATAGCAGGGTATCTCATCGAGACCAGCAGATGCTTTCCTAGAAATATGTAATAAAATATTATATATTTCACCCTCATCAGCTGGAAACAGGTACATTGGATGCCTATTAGAATTATTTACAAATTGACCATCGTTAGAAGTGTGCAAATACGTTCGTGGGCAGCGTTTAAAAGTAGTGCATTTTAAGGTAGTGTCCATAATTTTTAGCGATAGATATCAGACATGAAATAATACGACAATGTTATTATAATGCAATTTATTAAAATAAGGAAATGAAATGAAAAGAATAGGTACAACATTATAATTAAATCGTGAAATTTGGAATTATTACAAACTACGAAAGTTAAATAGCGACAACAAAATCAATGAGACACTTGAGCTTGAATTTGGGAAACTAATCCATCGATGTTTGGATGAATTCCACTGATACAAAGACGCAAATAATTTTCCAAATTATCGTCAGTCAGCCTTGTGCGATGTTTTGATTTATTAACTTTCATCATTGATTCGCATTTATAAGTACTGCCAACCGCACAAATCAATCTTCTTGGGAATTTTTTAAGCTCCGGAAAATGGTCTTCTTCGAGGTATTTTTTGTAGAAATTGCACAACTCCACGTCTCCAAATTTAGATTTTTGGAGTGAGTTATCTTGAAGCTCGATCAACTCCATTTGCAAGTGTATTGGAGCTTTTTGTACATTACTTTTTGTTGGAGTAGCAAATAAATTGAAACTGTCTTCCATGTTTTTAAAATCGCAGAATCTGTTCGAAAATTGCTCCAACAGTAACTTGAGTTCTTCCGGATACTGAGCATAAGCAGTATTTTCATAGGCAGAGAACGTGGCGAAATGGTAATTTTTACCAGACAGCATATGTGCCCCACAAGCGGATTTTGTTCTGAAACGCCTTCAAAGGCTGCACAAATCATTTACTAACTGTTCTTGTTTTTGAAGTTTCAAATTTAAATCATTCAAATGGCGTGTAAGGTCGACCAGAAATGCTAAGTCACATATCCATTTTGGGTCACTCAATTCAGATAGTGGTTTATCTTTTATTTGGATAAAATCTGCTATCTCATTTCTAGGCTCGTAAAACCGTTTCAGCATTTTCCCTTTGCTTAGCCATCTGACTTCACAATAAAATGTTAAGTCATCATATGCGGCTGATATTTCATCCAAAAATACCTTGAACTGACGATGGATAGGCCCACAGGATAGAATAAAATTGATGGTTTTTACTACCACTTCATAACATTCTGTAGTCGAATAGACTTAAAACACAAGTTCTGTTGGTGGATAATGCAATGAAGGACTATCAAATCATCTTTTTGCACATTTAATTCAATTGCTTTTTCATACAAAATTCCGATGAAACCTTTACGTAAGCCATAGTACATAGAAGGTGCACCATCTGTGCATACACCAACTAGTTTTGACCATGGCAAGCCAAAACGTGTGAATACTTTTTGAATTTCATTAAAAATGTCCTCTCCTGTAGTGGTTCCTTTTAGCGGCTCTAAAGCAAGTAATTTTTCAGTAACAGTAAACTCTTTACCAACACCTCGAATAAATATAGTCAGTTGAATTGTGTCAGACAAATCGGTGCTCTTGTCTAGGGCTATGGAAAATGATCCAAAACCAGCCACACGGTCAGTCAAAGTTGTTTTTATATTATTAGCCATCATTTCCATATGTCGGGCAACAGTTCGTTTTGACAAACTAATTTTTTCAAATTCATTTTTCTTTTCCGGACACAAAACACTGCAAACTTCTAACGTACAGTCCTTGATAAATTCTCCTTCCGCAAATGGTTTTAATGACTTTGCCAATTTTGAACTAACTGTAAGACTAATTAACACACAATTATGAAGTTGTGTTCTTTGTTTATGAGACATTTGCTGCTGTTTTTCCAAATTTGCGGTAAGTTTCTGGATTTAGTCTTTTCTTATTTGTCCTGTCAGTGAGTGCAGCATAGAATGCTTAGTTGATGCCTCTTTATATTGAATTCTTTCATCACTGAAATGGATTCATTACACTACAAACAAATAGGCTTACTACTGTGCAAGATAAAAAGAATTCTTCAGTCAATTTTTCTTGAAAATTATTATTATTATTATTATTAATAGAGCTGAGCTAAAGTTCGGGCCATCCACCCGCTTATATACGCAAAATGAAGGCATGATCTAATCTAGTCTAGTGCAGAACATTTTGAGAACATATTCAGTATGAGTAAGTAGTGTAATTTTTTCGTTGCCCACATATGACTTAGACTAAAAGGGTTCCAAAAACCTGTACTGAAATAAGAAAAACGAGATGCTGAAATCTGTATGAATCATTAACTGTCTTTACTGAAACCAAAATCAAAAATAGATGTCAAGAAATTGAGGAATATATTAAGAACAAAGAAATCAATAATCCAAAGAAGGAATCTGTAATTCTGAAGACTTTTCTGACCACTTTTTTTCTCTTTCCAAATGAGATTGCAATGTGTTGGCTCCCAAAGAGGGCCAACACAGTTTATGACTGATCTACTGGTGAGGACAAGAAATTTCTCAATGTTCTCATAACTGGTGAGTGCAATTGAAGCCTTGCCTATTTTGGCAAATCTTTGCAAATATGTCTCCTTTCCAGGAAAGGCACTTCCTTCTTACTTCATATCCAAATTATTTTACAAACCACATACCGAATAAACGCCCTGTATAAGCTGTTGGAATCTAACTTTCGTCACAGCTTCCATAATTCATCTTAATTCGAGGCCGATTTCCCAATACTCCCATTAAAAAAAAATCGAGCCACGTCGAACGCAGAAGGTCATAAATAACACACTGGACTGCATATCATCGGGAATAAAAATAATCAAATATCCTATATGACAGATAGGGCAATTACCTAGCGGAATTTATGAGCGGAAAATCCAATTTTAACATTCCCATTCCGTTTGTAACGGAACGGTTCTCATCTTAGAAGCCATATTAGAGACGGGACCTTTGCCCTACTCCTCTCATCCTCCGAATGTATCATCATCGTCTATTAGTGCTCCGCGCTGCTAGCAGAGAAGGAAGAAAAA
>SMLS01072976.1:0-19506 GCA_004785975.1 Popillia japonica
GATTACCTATGGATCTTCAAAGATACTATTCGTCCAACTCATATTGTTGCACTATTGCGCATAAACATTAAAATTCTTTTCTTCTCCGTCCCCGTTTGTTACCGTAAATGACTGCTTGCTACTTTTATATCAAAAAGAGACCAATCTTGTTGAAAGTTGTAGAAATAGCTTAAACAAGTAATTGAAATATAGCTGCCAGGGTTATTTTAAGTGTCAATTAGTTTTTGTCGTTTTTTAGAAGTATTTACAAATTGTTTTGAGCAATGTCTATCGCACGCTAGCATTTATATAGATCTTACCTCGTATAGCTTGCTCTAAAGCCTTCTTCCTGTTGCACAATAATCGATGGTAGTCTGGATGAAATTCGAATAACGCTTGCACTAACTTAGCCACTTTATTCTTTAATGTAGGATCATCACAGGTAGCGAAAAGTTTTACTAGTTGCCATAATATTGGCTCTGCGTTCACGTTAGGCCGTTGTCCAGTAGATATTAATCTGAAACATATTCTTATATTATTGTAGACGTTTGTATACATATGTTGTATTAAATATTTATATATTTTTTATGTAAAACTTTCTAAATCTAAACTGATAAACGTAGTGTAATCATTGAGATAAATAAGCTGGAAGTAGCTATTTTAGTAGTAAAACTTTTGTTTATCAAAGGATTACTTCGCTAACTTTAAAAAAAACGGACTGTAACTCGAGAAGTCGATTAGCTTCAGTGTGGTCAACCTGAAAATTACCAAATCACAAAATTTTCTTTAAAATTAAATTAAAGTTTAAGTTAAATAGCACTGGTCCATCACCTAAGAGCATTGACTCGGCGGTTGACGAAAAATAAACAAAACGATATGATAAATATCACTTTGATGCTGAAAGATACCATGCGTAGATTAGAATGATTACATCAATTTATTGTTTTTTAAGACGCTATTTCAGTGTTCAATTCACCGATGTCTTTTCGAGGAAACTGGTTTTAGAGGCTGGTGACGCACTTATTAAGTCGTTACTGCAAGCTGTTATGATTGCAACATGTACATATGTATTCAGATGTATATTGAATTCTATATTTACATATTTCATTTATTTAAGTATACCTATTACCTAGAGATGATCTATTTTCAGTTTGATAAGATTTACATCAGTAGTATCCAGACGTCGTTTATAACAAAGTAATCAAATCTAAGGTGTCTGCATCTGGAAATACCCGCGTAACGATTCTCAAAAACCAAACATTGGAGCATGGATACAAAATCATCAATGCAAGGGTATCGATACCAAGAAGGCAATCGCCTGTTGATATCTAAGTAGTTTAAATACTCGGAATCGATATCGTGAACGTATTGGACACATCGGAAAATATGTATTGATTTCTATCGATATCCGTCCAAGTGTATTTTAATGGAATCTAATGGACAAGTGGGAAGCCAGAGGGATATAATTAGGCGTCAGAAGATATAGGTACATAAATATGTATGTATATGAGGTAATTTTCATAGAAAAATCTGAAGATAGATAAAATTGCAGATAACAACCTTTAGGCACATGTCTTAGACAATTGAATGATAAAATACATATTATTCGATACAAATAGATGCCGAACCCAAACATGTCTGCCGCTGTAGTTTGAAAACAGTTTATACTATGATGTGATTGAAATTGATTTATTCGAAATATAAAAGTTTAGTGTAATGTAGGTAGCTTACAGATATATGGAGTATTGAGAATAATGATTTCCAATTTTAAAGCAAACAAGTAGCTATAATTATTTTGCTACACATATTTGCTTATCTCATATCTATATTTCCTTGTTAAGTACTTGACTTGAATATGCTGACAAATTGAATTTAGCTTTAAGTTAATTAATTATGCTTAGTTTTTATATCTTTTTGTTTTGTAGGTATATTAGAACAGATGCAACAAACATAAAAATAACGTTCTTAATTTTATGTAACAAGAACTAAAGCCGTTACAAACCATGGGAAAGCATTAGAATGAGTTGCTGTGGGAATCTTCACACGGCTAGCTACATGCAAATCCTCTAATCATTACAGATCAGTTAATTAATTATTGTAGTAAAATAGTGTTACACTATGTTAATTATCGTTTTTCTTAATAGTTTTATAAGAATTATGTTGCAATATGATATGTTTAATGTAAATAAACATACATGTATAGTTTATTATCAATAATAAAATTATTAAGACACATTATTACGCTTTAATTTACTGCAACTACACTCACCAAAAAATAAAACAAAAAACAAGAATATGTATATCCACAGTCGATCACCGACATGAGCCGCCAGGAAGCATATTTATACACATTTGATTTAATATACCTACCTACTGCGTTCTCAAATTTTTGTGATATAATCTTACCATTTTTATTCAACATTTTATTTGGTTTAGCTTGTTTATGAAGTTTCAAAATGGTAAAATATTCTTCCATAACAGTAGCATATTAAAGGTAATTGGCAAATGTAATACTTCAATTAGAATTTTTTCTTGTCTTCTGTGATCAAAAAAATATTTGATGCAGTATGAATCATTATCATCATTCCACCGGTAATTATTTACTTAAAGAGAGGTTAAACTAATATTTGCTAAAAAATCAGTCATCATGTTGGTATTTCCCAAACCATTTGTCAATAGCAATTAATCAAAACACGGGTTGCTTTTTTTATATAGAATACTAAAAGGGATATGAATATGATTTCCAGGATTGTGGGCTTGTATAATACGAGTATACCCGGTAATTTCAAACACCACAACTTTTAATTAATTCGGGACACGTGTTTCGACGACGCCTGGGTCATCATTCTCAACCGAATAACGGTATTCAGTACAAGTGGCTCGAATTAATTAAAAGGTATGTTTGGAGGTACGAGAATTACCAGTATAATAGAACTAAAAACGCTATTCCTGATGATAATTGTAGTAACTACATAGTCTGGTTTCGTATTCACTAAAACCACTTCCTATTAAAGAAAGAACAAAATTTTAACCGTATCTTAAATTTATGCATCAAACAAAAATTTGGTTAAGTAAAAAAGAGTTGAAAATTTGTTGAATATCTGTTTGAAGGTTACCTTGACTTTAAAAAGATGTGCTTTATACAAAGTAATCGTAGCAGTCGCTGAGGAGCCAGACTTGAATATGCTACAATCAGTTCTGCTGGAGACTAT
The DNA here is from genome assembly GCA_004785975.1 of Popillia japonica. Lineage (NCBI taxonomy): Eukaryota > Metazoa > Arthropoda > Insecta > Coleoptera > Scarabaeidae > Popillia > Popillia japonica. The sequence continues at coordinate 3,192 of SMLS01072976.1, forward strand.
AAAAAATTAATGTAACTGTAGTTGGGTCTAAAAGCTATAGTTACGAAAAGAGAATAATGACTTCTCTCTCAGTAAAAGACCATTCTTTGTATAAAAAGTTGATAAAATATTAAAAATTAAATGTACAACTAAATATACTAAATGCTTGCGAATTGTCATTGAGTTTGGCAGATGCATCTTGAACTAAGTTCTATTTTAATAGAACTTATGCATCAGCCAGTGTTTTATTACAAAAATACCAAACATGTTGCTTTTCTGACTAACAGTTTTTGAGTTGCAACAAATCCAAATTTTGGCATTTCTTATGTTTCAATTTATAAAGCTATCATGCAATGACACAGGTAATAAACAATTTTCCGTTTATACGAAGACATATTTTACGCTGCCCCATAGAATTACATTTTTAAACAGCACTTTCGAGACTGTTCTCAAACCTGCAACTCATCCATACATTCATATGCTCCATTGTTGTTGCATTTCTTTATAAACTTCTTTTATAATCTGACCAAAAAGATCTAGAGGGAAAGAGAGCCTACGTAACTGGGGCGTCACTTGCAATACAGCGATTAATTTGTCAGTTATTCAATTACTCCGCTTCAGATGTTTATTAATTATTTATCTTAATTCTCAATTTGACAAATGTAATAATTTTTTTTTATTAAATATTTACTTTATAGCAAACTGAGAGTAGTTCTGTACTAGCACTGAGCAATCGCAATGATATTGGCAAATCCTTGTACTTTTTAAATCCTTTAACTGCTAACAAATTTAATGCCAGTTCCTGTTTTAAGTCTAGCGACACTTTCTTTAAGATTTTCTTAAGGAGCTAATGACACCGCTGAATCATTAGTCTCATATTTGTTAATTAAGTACTTTACATTTTGTAAATCTAACATTTGACATTGGTTTGGTGAAAGTAAACTAAACTTCGGAAACCATCGGATCGTCGCATTATTTCTGGTTCTGAGGATTAGCATGATTCGCAGGAGTTGGAAGTACTATAGAACATAATATACATGCATACCATACGATCAAAAAAAAAAGATCTAAATGAATTTACAAAACTGGATCGCCCTAATACTGTTTAACTTCAAATCAAACGTAAGCAATTATTTTTATTTACATTAACTCATTTTGATCAAGAATTTATAACATTTATTTATTTCTACATTATTACCAAATATAAATTACAGTATGTCAGCAATTATCACTTATATACGAGTACATAGGTATACTACATAAATATGGTTTATTTATTTAGTTTAGATGTTGTTTATTATGTATTGATTGACAGCATGAAATATACCGCGAATGCAAAAATTATAATGATAAAAGTTTGCCATGGTATAGAAAATGCCTGTCGCAACTTAATTCATGTGTTCATGCTTCTCGATCCTGATATCCTGATTAAACTGCTATGTGTCACATTGACATTAATATATTTGTCAGCATATTTCCGTAACATCAAAAAATGTATTCAAACAGTGATAAAGTAAACATGATTTACATGTTCAAATATCATTTTATTAATAACTAATAAAATTACAATAATTGTTGGAAGCGATCCCCGCATTGTTAAATACACAAGCTAACGCGCCTTGTCATGCTGCCAAATGCATTCTACAGAATTTGATGTGTTATACTTGCATATTATTGCATAATCTTTTGTTGTAGTTCGGGTAAATTAAGCACCGGGGTTCTAAAAATGCTAATTTTTTAAGTAAGGGAATACATAATAGTCATTAATAGTCAAATCAAGCAATCTCGGAGGAAACTGAACTTGCGTGTGCAAACTTATGAGTCTGGCTCATCCGAAAAAAATGTTAAATTTAGCAGGTCATTATTCATGAAAATATTGCACCATTCACAAGACACAAGACGTATGGATAATCGCATTTTATATGGATGCATGATAATAAAGGACGAATATTATGAAAGCTGAGAAACTGTTGTGGCCATAACTGTTAAAGAATGAAAATTCTTTCGAGCTTTACGTTTTTCTGTCCATACTAGCATGCGTCTATACGCTGAAAAAATGCCGCAAAAGTAGCCAGTGAACCGTTGATAAAACGAAATACAATTTTGATCCTCAAGTAAATGTATTGCATCTCAATCAACGTGTATGTCGAAATTTTATTATTAAAGTTACTGAATATTTACTTACTTATTAAATAATGTTTCTAGCAATTGGGCTGAATGAGGCAATCCATCAACCAACAAATCCAAGGGTATCTCACTAACGACAGCCGCCAATCCAACCGCCCCGAGTTTTGATATTACCGCGGATGCTTCCCGATATTGTCGGCCTTCGGCTAATACCAGGATTCTCCTTAGTACCAGTCTAGGACTCGTGGGAGATGTTCTCTCCCTTCGTATACGATCACCGCACTCTCGCATCTCACTTCATCGAGCGTCTAGATATGAATGTACGGCTCGTGAAGATGATCGCGAACGATTCTCTACAGACGAACGACATACTGACACACTTTTTTCTCATAGAAGTGCCGAAGAAGAAGAGTTTGGAGAAGTTATTTGTATATAATTGTATAAGCAGCAGTAGTCATACGCTTTCATTAAGTATTGTCATATCGGTGAATGTTGTTTACCATAAATATGATTCCTTTAATGATCGGAAAAGTACATATGATAATACGTATCTTGTGAATTGCATTATAGAATCATAGATCCAATGTAAAGTAAAAGTATATAATGAATATGTACTTATGTTACGTTCAATTACAACATTTGAGTGAACAAATACAACAAAAGAATTCACGAGGTCCTGATATACTTTGTAGTGACCGCTAGCCTCACCGCGGGCGTATTAATAGTTAAAACTATAAATTTCGAACATTTTTCATAACAAATTTAGCCTAAAATTAATGTTAACGAAGAAAGAAAATCAAGTATTATTGCCAAACTTTATGAAATAAAATTACAACGACCGTTTCTTATAAGTTAAATTGCACATATTTTAATAGCAATGCAAATTTGATAACATTTATTAAGAATGAACACAACAAAAATCAATTTGCACATTTTTTTTTGTTATCTTCTAAATTAGTAAAGTTTTAAGCACATCACGATCAGTGGCGGAACTACCGGTGTGCAATGTGTGCGAATCACACGGGGCCGGGCTAAAAGGGGGGCTAGGAGGCGGACCCACAAATATGAAAATGCAAAACAAAAGGCAAGATTCTCATAGAAAAAAATTGCAATATTCCGGAAACGGACCGACAAAATTACTTAATACTTTTATAAAAAACCTGCAATTCTACCGCCACCTGATAAAAACTATTTATACTTTTTAACATAATGGATCGAACAAATATATATCTTTAGCCTTGCATTTTGGCACATTTTATTCACGTGTATGGCTATAGTAACGATTGGGTTGGATATTTTAATCTTATTAATTGATTTTGACTATTTCCATATTTCCTTTGTATTCGCTTTAGTATTGATTGCCATCACTGATAATAATATTGAGATTGATAGTATTCATATTACTAATTAGTTCTTCCGGGTTTCGCCAAAAGTCCACATTTTCTTTCGACGTTTCGTTCTCAATAATGACAGGTTCTTCAGAATAACTGAACTGATTTTTCTTATATGTGCCGTTAGTGCATCCAACCGGGAAGTTTCTTCCCCATTGACCGTGAAGTTTTTTCGTAGTAGGCTCCTCCACGTGTTGCTGAGGCGGTACCTTTTGTCTCTGTAGACGGTTTTGTTCTTCTCTATCTCTATAGCTTTCCTGATGAGTTTCTTTTTTCGTAGCTCTTGGCTGTAGCTATCACGTTTGCGTTATTGCATTTTATGCCCGATGTCGTGACATGCGTTCTACCACTGCTGACTGGTCGATTAATTTTAATCTTGCTGCGTCCTCGTGTTCCTTTATCCTAGGGTAAATAGCTCTTTCTGTTTGTCCAACGTAGCATTGCCCAAATTAGCATGTTATTTTGGAGATTCTCTTGGCAATCCTAGCCGTTATGGTCGATAGATACTGCTGGAACCACGTTGCAGTTCCGAAGCATACTTGTAAGTTGTGTTTCTTCAAAATTCGACGTACTGTTTGGGTGATTCCCGCTGCGTATGGTAAGCACGCTGTCCCTCTCCGTGGTTCTGTAGTTGTTTCCATTGTCGTCTTTTTTCTAGTGGCATTCCTTATGGTGATGTCACTCAAGCATCTTCTCAACGTAACAATGATAGCCACTATTAGGAATTACGGGAAAAGACTCATCCGCGTAGCCATAGAGATATGGAAGAATAAAATCGTCAACAGAGACCAAAGGTACCACCTCTGCATCACGTGGAAGAACCTACTACGAAAATCCGTCACTATCAATGGAACAGAAACTTCATGGTTGGATGCACTAACTATATCCTGAAGAAGCTGTCACTATTAGGAGCAAAATATTAGAGAAAATTTTGATTCATGGCAAAATCCGAAAGAAGTAATTACTAAGAGTTATACCGGCCCTGAACGCCTGCGCAGTGTTATGACAATATACATATCAAAGAAGTGCATCGTGTAAATATCACTTTAAATAGTCAATAGAAATATATTATAAAATATAACAGAAAGGTCTTTAAACTGTAGAGCACAACCGCATTTTCTCAGATTTAGTTATATATCTATCCTTAATATAACCTTATAAAAAAAGAATCTAAAGGTAATAAATGATATGATGGAGCAGTTCATGGAAGAAATCCAACTTTTCTTATTCCGTGTCCAATGATGTCTTTGTTTAGGTAAACAATGTTTATTTTAGGGGTAAATACGGGCGCGCCCTAAAAGTGCTAGGATCAAAGTAAGCATGTAATAACTTTTGAAGCAAGAACCAAACTTCAATAGTTTGGGGAAACTCAGACGCCACGGGAGGTGAGGTAGCGCGACAGGATGCAGCTCTATATCTAACACGATACAGATGCAATTTTTTCAGCATGACCATGGTAAAGCTATTGCATACTGATGATTTCTTTTTTAACTTCACGCATCTCAGCTATACTTAGGGTACACTAAATTCTGTCCAGCAGTGTAACACCTGGAAAATATTTCAACAAATCTTCAAAAACACTCACTATGTATGTACATATATACACTTAAGTGTGTGTTTAATAGAATATGATTGATTCTAAAACCGCAAGAACTTTGTATTTATATTTTTAAACTGAGTGAGTTAATTGTAATTTTAATTGAATTTGCAAGTATAATTAAGTAAGGCAAATTTTAGCAGTTTATGAGACGGTTGTATGTAAGCACATATGTATATTAGAAATATATGTACATATGTATTTGATGCACGACAAATAACGACGAATATACATACATACCTATACATAGATAGACCTGCACACTAAAAACCATTTGATAAAACTTACGAGAAAATTAAAAATAAATATAACCATAGTTTGAATGATTTGCTTTTTTATAGCAAACTTATTGAGATTAATTTATTTAATTTAATAGTTATACATATACGTATATAGTAGTTACCTACTTTGCTCGTTCTTCTACGTATATTAATGATTAATAATATTGATAACATTCATACTAAAAACTATACATTAGACTATAAATGCTGTTGCATATCGAAGTATCTGCAATAGTATCATAAATAATATAAGGTATATGTATAATATTAGCCTGTAGAGATTTAGGACGTTAATATAAATTAGTAAGTCATTTTTTAACACACGATTGTCGGTCTTAGTAGTACATGGTACGGCGGGATCTCAAGAGTAGGTCGACCTGGAAAGTGCAACTTCTTGATTCTTCGAAGTTTCTCATTACCAAGTGGAACTAAGCCTCAGGGTCGTTCTCTCTTCTGGAAGTCTTTCTACAAGTACTTCCACATGCTTCTGGCTATTAGATATCTTGAAATACCTATTATATTTTCTCGGTATATCTTGTTCTGTTTTGACACATTTTCTGTGTACAAATGTAATTTTATCAACGAAATTGATTTAACAGTCTATTTCATATTACGTAAAAAATAAGCAGACAAACATTTCGCAGCAATGTGCCTGCTAAGTAGCGAAATGAGAGTAAAATTAAATAAACCGTAATTACTTTTACTCGTATACATACATTACACTGAGTTCCTCATGCGTGTACATAAGTATAATGTAACATTTAATTTGCAAACAACAACGCGTACAACCGCAATATTTAAATTTTAAATCGATATGTACGCAAGACAGAATAGTTAATTAATAAACATTTAAAATGGATATCCGAAAGTGATATAAAAATATCACCGTATGAAAACACTGGATGGAACATGAATGAAAATAAATATATATAATATATAAATAAAAATTATAATATGTAGGTATATATAATTATTTACAATTTTAGAAGATGCAAAAAAGTTATAGTAATGCCTTGTTTACATATTTAGTATTACGCTACCCGAACAGTAAAATAGACATCAATAACCTAATTTTTCATTATAACATAAATATGTAATGTATTAATCTGCACAGAGTTTAGAAGCCCATTTCAGTTAATGTATTATTTAAATAATTCAACTATGTTTTTTTTCCCATTGTGTAACTCGAACGACAAACACCAGCTGGAATCAAATTCTGTATTGACTGAAACTTTGTAGAAAGAATCCTTTGCTACGGTATCATATTTTTTCAGCTGTAGAAGCGGCCGATGTTAAGACAGTCCCCTTGCATCCTCTTTCCACGATCTTAAAATGCAAATGATTTCTAATCTATAAGGTCTATGAAAATCTGTTTCTAACATAATAGTCACACTTATTAGATAGTCCAAGGAATGATACAGATTATAATCGGAAAAATAATTGTGTGTGTTAGACCATACTTATTTCTATTAGTGGTAATTATTAAATATACAGTAGGTGGCCAATGAATTAGAAACTCTAGAAAGACTTAATAATTTAATCCAAGTAAGACAGCAAAAGAAATTCTATTATTTTCAAGATTTTATTAAGATAATGTACGCTATTATTATGCTCCCACATTACACAAAATTTGTCAATATCTGGGGTTTCCATCCTTGACTTCTAATAATTCTAGTACTCTAGTACTCACCGAGGCATACTTTCAATACAATTATTAATGGTGTCCTTAATTGCGGATCATTAAGCCATACATCCGCAATTCTTTTTTTGAGAATTGCTAAATTTGGTATGTTTGATTGTTCACATTGGCTTTTAAGAGTGCCAGACAATTCTCAATCAGGCTAAGATCTTCCGAATTCCCACACCAAAGAAGAAGAGGAATATTGTGTTCTCTGAGAAAGTTACTCAGTGATTTTGCTTTGTGACAATGTGCACCATCCTGCATATGTACTAATATCTTCAATATAGAGACGTAAAATACCACCTGGTCCTCTTAAATACTCCTCAAAGTTTCTAATTCATTGGCCAGCTACTATAGATTTGTTTGTAAACACCTACTACGATTTTGGATGGTCGAATAGACCATAACAAGACTGCTTCTGTAAAAGTGATTAATCTTCTTCTGTAAAACTTGTTTTTACTGAACCAAATATTTATTTAAAATTGATGACGACATAATCCGCTGAAAAGTTTAGTGGTCGCTGTACTTTTAGCTTGACGCTTTTTATGTTGTAGATAATTATAGATTTGTGTGAGATCCCCCCTCCCCCTCACTCTTTTTATTTAATTATTGATTGTTTAATAAAACGGTACAATAGACCTATACATACATAGGTATTGCAAAATAGTGTTTGATTATTGATTATGCACAGACGTCGCATCATAAAGGATTCCAACCTAGAACGGAAAGCCAGTATGATACTTTTACGTCGGACAATACGTTTCTAGCACGTGTAGGGCTTATCTATAGGAAAAGCAACAGAATGTCACGTTTTGACATTTACACAAATGTCTATTATAGTAAACATTAGTATACCTAATACTTGATATAAAAATATTGGGTAGACTTTCGCCTTTAGGTTGGAAACCTTTATCATGCGATGTCTGTACTTCTATAGCTGTATGGTGGCTAGTTTTACGAAATGTTTTTGTTGGAAATTGTAAAATAAATGTTAGTAGTAAGATATCCTATGCACATGCAACTACACATTCAAGTACACAGCAAACTCTATAGTTAGTAAAACTACATTTATAGTACCCATTTATAAATACTGAGACGATTAATTGGACAGTACTTTAATTAAATACAAAAAAGCATAAAACCGATGGGGTCCTGTTTGCTTTTTGCTGGGTTACTTATATTAAAACATTTGCTAATACAAATTTATCCAGCAGCATCCTAAGTTTCATTTCATAGTAGCTATGCTTCTTCGTCCCTATGTTTATGTAAAACTACGATTGTTATTATTCTAACTAAACGAAACAATGTAGCATAAGCATGAATTTGTTCCAAAACATATAAAAGTAGAAGTGAGAAAACAATAAAGATCAATGCATTTAAATTTGTAAACAATCTGCATTTTAGTAAGAGTAATCGCATGTAATGGCATTTATGCAATGCTATGGCAAAGTATACATGTTTATCACTACTGTATTATTTGAATGCTTATTCCATTCCATAGATAGCTACAACTTCTTTCTTACTTCACTCGTGCTCAAATTTGTAAAATACTGCCATTTGCTAAACTACTTAAATTGCCAAAATATTCATCGATGTATTTCTGCTGCACAATGCGCAACACTTTACTGTCGTAAGATTCGAATTAATTTTCTCCTCGTCCACTAAGATCACTTAAAAAAAATTGTACTTTTGAAATTACTTCACGGTAAGCCTAAGCTACGGAAGTGTTCAATGACTACATACAGGGTGTATTTGAAATAAAAGTAAAGACTATGAAAAATGGAAAGATATTATTTTATTAAACTTAAATCCAAAATATTTAGCGCAAATTCCTTCCCAGGTTTAGTTTTGTATACGAGACTTTTGACATATCCCCACAAAAAGTAGTCTAATGGCGTCAGATCAGGAGATCGTGCTGGCCATTCTATCGATCCGCGCCTCCCTATCCACCGATTTGGAAGAATTTGGTTCAGGTACTGCCGGACATTGATTTGGAAATGGGGCGGTGCTCCATCTTGCCGAAACCATACTGTATTGGCAGGAACTTGTGGGTATGCTGGATTAGGATATAAGTTTGCGAAAGTTGGCACGACATTATTTTGGAGCAGTTCTAAATATTTATCTCCATTCAACTTACCATCAATGAAAAAGGGACCTACGATGTGATTTCCAACAATTCCTGCCCAAATATTAACTTTTTCAGGATATTGCGTATGTTCCCCTCTCATCCAGTGAGGATTCTCAGTAGACCAATAGCGGCAATTTTGACGATTAACATGGCCGTGAAGTGTAAATGTGCTCTCATCAGAAAATAAAATATCTTCTAATTGGATCACATTGTTATCTAACATTGCCATCATCTGTTCACAAAAATACGTTCGCCTATCGAAATCGTCTTCCATGAGCTCCTGAGTTGGCATCATTTTATAGGGATGCATTTTACTTTCCTTTAATACTCGAAAAATTGATGTGTGACTAATGTCGAACAATGGGGCTGCTTTTCGACCAGAATTATGTGGGTTTTCTTGAAACTCAAGCATAATATCCAATTTCGTATCATCACTTACTGCATTGGCAGCTACTTTTTTAATATGTCTTACATGACCAAGCTCGCAAAACTGTTTTTCTATTTTGCTAATTGTTCCTTGAGATACAGGCGGCAAATTTGGAAATTTTTCGTGAAATAAGCGAGAAACTTCCATTTGTGTCCGTGTGTTATCTCCATAACCAATCATTTGTAGAATGGTTATTTTGTGCATTTCTGTTAAATGAACCATTTTTCTGATATTATTACGTACAGTTAACAAAATGCAAACGACAATAGCACTGACACTGATCACCACTGTCATGCAGGCAGACAACATGTTGCTAAGGCTATGAGTTTTTACAAAAATAAACAAAACGGTCTTTGTATTTTTTTAATTTCATATCAGTAAAAAGGAACGCAGCAATGGTTTTTGCTTACTTTATCAATATCAAGAGCTAAATGGGAAATAGATTTTTAGTGTAATGTAGCGAATTTGTGAAATAAAATAATTTTCTTTTTTTAATGTTAATTTTTGTAATAAATCTGAAAACACTTAATATTTCCGAAACAGTTGAAGATAGGTATGGGACATTGTACATGAATTATGTCGTCTAGAATTATCCGAAGAACCCAAAAAATAAATAATATGCAGGGGTTTCCATTTAAAATAAGAAAGTTGATATTGGCCACTGTCACATGACACACCCTGTATATTTTTTTCTTTTTTGAAAAAAATGCGCATTTAAAAATACAAATCGACGTGTCCAAGCGTTTTTCCCAATACACCCTCATGTATTTGTTATCGAATTTATTCCATTTGGCTGTTCCACACTGTATATGTATACATACCTACATATACAGGTTGATTCATTTTCGATCCTCACCATTGTGATCTCGCTTATTATTGAAGATAGATGGTAGGTTTAAATTTGGCAAAGTTGCTAAATTTTATGGTTATTATAATCCCGAAAAGAAAGTAGACTTAGAACAAATGACGTTTGAGTTATTTGAAAAAAACTGAAAAATCTCATTTTCTTATTTTGCTTGTAGCACTTTTATTAGGTCTTGCAGAGGAAAACTGAAGACACACTCTCAAGGCCGCTTTTGCTCCTCTATCTAATGGTGTAGTTAAAATTTTTATACGACGTTTCGTTTTCTTTGGATCATCATCAACTTTGTTTTTTCTTATGGGAGGCATATTGGATTTTGACACAGCTAGAAAGATTTTCTTTTCCTGATTTCAACCATGTGTCATATGGTGAAAACAAAATTTAATATAGTGAGTTAATTGACCAAGAATCTGATTTGAGATTAAATAAGATAGGTAGCTATGAAATTTCGAATTGTTAATCACTTACAATTGAGTATCGCGTAAATGAAAATCGAAATGTTAAATGAGATAGCCATGGAATTACGAACTGTGAAATATCGTTGCGTTAGTAACTCAAAAATGGCGTTTGCCAACGAAGAGAAACGAGATAATATTATGTATTTTTACAATTGTATCCTAAACGACTACACACATATCATACCATTTTTCTAGATCTTGACAGAAATTTAGTCGAATATGTATCGTGGAGAATTGCGTCGAACTAAGCTGAAACCGTACAAAGTCCATGTTAGTCATAGTTTACTACCTGGTGATAACTTAAGGCAAATGGAATATTGTAATTGGTTACCGGGAAAATTAGAAAACTACGAAGATTTTTTGAATTTTTTTTTGATCTGGCCAGATGAATCGAAATGTACTAACTGACCGGCTAGTAGCGCGGTGCCTAGTGTGCTTGCTTCCCAGTCCGCCAGTACTGGGCTCGAACTCCGGTATGTTTCTGAATTTGGTTTTCTGTAGTTTCCCAGATTTCATGGCAAATGATGAAAGGCAACATCTTCAGTTGGTCTACAACCGCATGCATAATAATAACTCATTGCCAGCCGATGGCCCCTGTAATTGGTACAAACTGTTGGGAATGTGAATGGATGAATTATTATTATTATGGTAGAATGTTTGATCGAAATACATTAGGGTAAAATTCCAAATATTTGTACTCGCTACTGTTGTATTTTAGTTCGATGACTAAAAAATACATAACATATCTTGTTTCTCGTTCCCTCTCTTCTCACGCTATTTTTCCGTTACTAATGCAAGTTCAGTTCAAAATTCCATGGCTACCTTATTTAACATCGATTTTCATTTTTGCGATACTCAATTTTAAGCGGTTGACAATTCCAAATTTCATAGCTACCTACCCTATTTAATATCAAATTAGATTTTTTGTCAATTAACACACAATATCAAATTTTGTTTTCAACATATGACACATGGTTGAAATCAGAAAAAGAAAATCTTTCTAGCTATGTCAAAATCCAATATGGCGCCCATAAGAAATAACAAAGTTGATGATGATCCAAAGAAAACGAAACGTCGTATAAAAATTTTAAATACACCATTAGATAGAGGAGAAGAAGTGGGTTTGAGAGTGTGTCTTTAGTTTTTCTCTGCAAGACCAAATAAAAGTGCTACAAGCAAAATAAAAAAAATTAATTTTTCAGTTTTTTTGAAAAATCTCGAACATCATTTGTTCTAAGTCTACTTTCTTTTCAGGATCATAATAATCACAAAAATTAGCAACTTTGCCAAATTTAAACCTACCGTCTATCTTCAATAATAAGCGAGATCGCAATGGTGAGAATCAAAAATGAATCACCCTGTATAGATATAAAGAATCCACTCGATACTATCTCTAAAGATAAACTAATAGAAAAATTACAATGTTACGGCTTTGAAGGCAAACAATTAAACTTAGTAACAATTTATATAACTAAAAGAAAACAAATGACAAAAGCAAACACCATGGGTAACCCTATGTCTGCAAATTTCGGAAGACCACAAGGAGAAACTCTTGCGCTTATCCCTTCCATACTATACGTCAATGATCTATTTGAGCAAGCATTCAATGGAAAACTATATGCTTACGCTACCGACACCTGCATACTTTATTCCGGACACTGTACAAAACCAGAGTAAACAAAAATAAAAGAAGAATACTGGACGAATAGTGCTTCAATAACTTACTAACCTTAACTGAAACAAAAACAGAATATATGATATATGTGCATATCAGAAAAAAAAAACAAAATCAAGAAATAAATATAAGAATAAACAATCATAAATTAAAAGAAGTAATCGAAACAATATATTCAGGATTGATATTACAGAATTCCATGGAATAGGGTAAACATTGTAACGGACTTGCTTTTTCGATAAGTCTATCCCCGACGTAAAATGTGAACATAAGCAGGGCGCCAACACGATCATTCGCAAATTACCCCTTTTCTTGTTTTATAGATATTTAGGTAATAGCAATGACGTGTAAAATTGATTAAATTGAAATATAATTTTGACCTCGGCTAACGGAGAACACAAAATCTCAGAATAGGGGCAGTCCAAGCGTTACTTACTTTATACAAAATCTTCCCCTATCTCCAAGGGCGTACAGGAGCTTGAGTGCAATACTAATAACTTTTGGTAATGATAGAAAAAAAATACATTGATTACAAACTAATAGAATATTTGACAATTTTAAATAAAGTAATAAACAAAAGAAATAAATGATCCAAAAAAATATCTTACGTGCTAAATGTGTATACTTATGTGGAAAATACTACAGTTAAGTGAATCTATATCTAATTAACTAAGAAAAACAGATACATAAATAAATATTGTTTGTTGCAATAACGGTCAAAATGACATTCAACAAATGCCTGGGGGCTATTGCTTCGGGGAACGCCTGCGCTTGGTGTTGAGGCGGGTTTTCTCGGATAAATTTCGGCCCGTTTTGTTATCGGTGCCAAACGGTTTCTTCAGCTTCCGGGTTTGCTCTGCTCCGGGGTTATCTTTTCTTATTTTTTGATAAACCCTTCTAGTTTTTAGCGATTATCGGACTAGATCACTAACTTGAACCCTGGCAAACACCTTTTTCACACCTTACTTTGCCACTTAGCGCAAGCCCCCTTATTTGTCGTTTACTGCCCCAGGCAAAACAGCCAACTAACTACTAACTCTTATCCAATTGTTTTTTAATTTATATCTACATAAATTCACCGTGAGACTTGGAACTCTGGTGATATCATCGTACCTATATTTTATATTGTCTTGATCACTATTTCATATGGGTGGCGCCTGAGCGACGAATTTTTTATACACTTACAGCACGTTTTGCCGGCGCCGACCCTTCGCACAAAGACCGCACAAGTAATCAGTTATTATTCTTAAAACTTAACTTAAATTCTAATGAACAAATATATGCAGTCGGGGATATAGGAATATTTTGTATAACCGCGAATTTATTCAGGGTCTAGCGGGGTAATTAACGCTAATCTGGCCCTTCCGAGTATCTACCTAAACCTTGAATAAAATCAAAATTACGCGTCCCATTACAACATATACCTACTAAAACTAACTGAGCAAAATGCAAGAACAATTGTAGGACTAAATAAAATTAAAATATTTACACGGTCTTCTCATAAAAGACCATATACCACGCGCGATTCATTGAAAAAATGGCCACCTAATAAACAGATGGAGCGACACAAAAGCAAAAAAGCTATCCAAAATACAGCGACAACAAAATAATGTCATAAAAATAATATACCAGCTACAATAAGCAGTAAGTCAGCAGCGATTGCGATTCATAACAAAAATGTTAATATAGGTGATATTGATATAAAAATTAACAATACTACTCTGCCTATAATGGAATCCTCAAGAAATCTGGGACTTTATATAGATAATAGCCTTAAATTTAAACTCCATGTTTCCAAGTGTCTACAACGTGCTTATGGAGCTCTAAAACTTATATTTCCGCATCGACATATTTTAAATACACAAAATAAAATACAACTATGTGATTCTCTAGTTCTGTCCGAACTATCGTTTGCCGATACTGTATATGGTCCTTTTCTCGATCAGGTCAACAAATATCGTATTCAAAAGCTGCAAAATTCATGGCTTCGCTTAATATTTGGAATACGAAAATTTGATCAAATTAGTCATAAACTGAAAGATGTCAAATGGCTTAATATGGAACAGCGTCGGTTTCTTCATACCGTGTCATAAACTGAAAGATGTCAAATGGCTTAATATGGAACAGCGTCGGTTTCTTCGTACCTGTGTTTTTCATCGACTTATTTATTATAAAACTCCGGCCTATTTATATAATAAAATTTCATTTAGAACGAACGCGCATCATCTGAACCTTCGATTCAGAAGCCAGCTGACTATACCTCAACAGAAACTCTCTTTATTCCAAAGGTCGTTTTCATATCAGACAGCTAAAGTCTACAACTCCCTTCCTACTTCATTCACGCAGCTCGATCCCATTAGGTTTAAAATGGCATTGCACAAGTATTTACTCCTGCTGGATTAAAATTTACATTTACAAGATGTACTATTCTTAGTTTTCGTGTGTTTATGCATATTACTGTTATAGTAGAAAAAAAAATGTATATTTAATTATTTCTGAATAAATAGTCTCTACTTGTATTCTTATATCGATAACAAGCTCATGTTGCGTCTCTATTCTACCGCATATTCTATTATATTACGAATTACACTCCCATACCGACGCAGCTGTCTTGCAGGGAAATTGGCCCGCTCTATTCATTAGTAATATTTATCGTCACTGCTGTAGTAATAAACATATAATTACTTTGTATAGTTCATTCGTATTTACATACAATTGAATGACAACAATGCTGCTATGCATATGGAAATACAATTTTTCGAGCAATACGCTGGTAGACAGTAGTAGTAATAACAGCATCGTTCAGGAAACTCAAGCAGGTGACTCTGGTAGGTACCATTTTCTAGCTTTCAAACAACAAAAGGAATAACTACTAACTAGCACAATAATAAAGGAATGTATATACATTTTATGTTCTGTTTTGCATAATAAACAAAAATTGTACTTATGTAAGTATATTGTTTATGCATAAAACGGGGGAAATTCGTTTCCGAATTAAATCGCATGAAATATGTAGCTTTTACCTAATTTATGAAATAAACAATTCATTACTATTTTTTCTTAGAATAGTCAACCATCTAGTTTTCAATATTATTTTACAGATAGCATGGGTGTCTCAATGGCAGTGAAAAAGATTTGTTTCGTTATCAAATTGCTCACACTGAATTCAGCTGTACAAAACATTTAATCTTTGCTCTACAGGATAGCCAGATATGTTCTTTTTATAATATGAAAATAAATTACTAAATATGTACACCACAGTACAGCTAAACCTAGACATAACTATATTGTCCCACTTCTGAACTTATTTCTTACGTGTGTCGGTGTCTTTTAGAGAATAAAAAACACATGTATGTATGTACATACGTACTTATACAAATTTTCTCTAAAAATGTTTTCTAAACATTTTTCGTAAATATGTTCAGCTTTATAAAATAGGTCATTAAAATAATGCATTTACTCTGCAATCATCATTATATATTAATCCGTTTTTTTTTTCACTTATTTAATGTCCCAGTCCAACTGTTGAAAACTATCCAAAGTAGTGATACTAATACTTGTAGTCTCAGTGTGGGTAGTCTTGCGCCGACATATCCGGTCATTTTCGAAAATTCATTATATAATTGCTCAACCTTCCTGAATGCGGCATCTAAACGTTTTTGTATTATGCCGACTAGCTTGGAGTAGAAAATGGAATCACCACCTAATA
>SMLS01072978.1:0-13754 GCA_004785975.1 Popillia japonica
AGCAATAACAACAACTTTAATCGTGAAGACGGAGACAGACTCAGCGACACCTAAAAGTTAGCGCTACGATATCGTTACACAAGAAATAGTGCGATCATTGTACAGGAACGGTTATGGAAAGAGAGAGCGGAACAGTTACGGATCAACGAAGCGGAACGGAAATGGAATATATAACAAGAACCAAAAGACGTCTTTAGAAAATTTCTGATGAAGCTGACAGCATGATCAGCGAAAGACCAAAAAAGCAGTTACTCGACAACACCCTGAAGACATATCTACTAAAATGACCTGTTGCAAAAAAGAAATACTTTTCTAAAAATTGAAAATAATAAAACTTACAAGTGCTCAAACTGTGTATTTTCAACTTCTCCAATATTGTTAAATGCGATTTTGTCTTTTTTAAAACGCACTCTTTTAGAAGTCGTTATAAGTATTGATCTAATCGAGCGAGTCCAATTAAAATATTGTTAATTATTCCATTCCAAAAGTAAGTAGCATATCGTTGTAGGTGTCGAGATTGTATTAATCTATAAAAGTTCCCATCTGGACACATATTGTTATTAATTATTACGAAGACTAACTATACAATTTTTTGTATGTCGAAGTTGACATATGAAACTGGGCAGGGTGTGAAGAATGCAGACACTTTTTGGTGACAAGTTACGTCTAATACTTTGAATTAAGTTTTTAAATATATATAATCCGAAGTTTATATTTTATTTATCAACTTTGTTTACTTAGCACTATTTAAGAATAATAGAGTAGTCACAGGTGAATACGTAACAAGAAGTGTGTGAAATTATGTGTTCTCTAATCTCTCTATTAATGCATCATTGCAAAGCGGCATATTTCCGGTAATCTGGAAGACAACATATGTAGTGCTTGTACTCAAAATCAACAGAACTTTGTAAAGAAATTAAATCCATCAATATTATACCGTGTTATAAAAAGTTCTACAGTGGAATGTACTACAAAACTTAGAAGCGTTTAACAGGAAGAAAATTATTCGTCGCAATTAGTCAACTAGAGAGAAACACTTATGTGAAACAGTATTAGTTAATACGTATATTGAGTTAGCATAAACCAGTTACGGCAACCGCTCAACATGATTTTGTTGTTGTAACATTACTGATCTTACACTCCATACTTTGATTTTAAATGAATATTGGTCTCTGGCTTAGATATGGAAATTGGGGTTAACATAGCTCCACCATAGACAATTTTGCGAACTTACTGTATCATTAGACGTAAACGTTGCTTCGTCAAAGAATAGTACTAGTGGAAGGGCTTATCTTAACGCTCTGTGGTACGCCTCGGTTGACCAGTTGGTCTTCTTCTTGTTCCTCTATCTTCTTCTGTCCACACATGACATACATGCATTACGGTCATTGTAGGACAAACGAACATCTCGATAGGCAACAATTCGACTCTTCTCAAAATCACTAACACGCTGATAATTTTGACGTCTTCAAACTCTAGGCATTTTGTTACGCTTAACACTTGTAGACTCACACGCAATAACTAAACTTTTCTATATTAGTCAGCTCCCATGAACAGCAATCTCTTCGCAGAAAAGTAAGAGAAACTTTTTATTCGCAAAAAAGCATCAATGACAAAAAGTTGACATTCTTATCATAGCGTGCTTTAAATATGGTCATTTTTATGACAAAAAATCAAGTTGAACAAATTATTCCTTCTGCGTGTAACACTTCTAAAACTTTTCCTTTAGGGTGTCTACTTTATGTTTTCTAATATATCTATGTATGTATGTACATATATGCATTAGGTATGAGTAAAAAGGACGATTACATTAACGGAAAAAAGCTACAAGGTTGTTAAAATTTAGAAGTGCTACAGTTACTAAAATCTTAGAATTGAACGACGACTTTTCTTTGTACGAACGTTATCGTCAATATATCGACTTGTATGTATGTATACGATAGTTCGAAGTAGACAGTTGAAGAATATCTCGACATCTCTAGAGGGACGGACCACCGTCGTACAATACGAGAAGTTCCTTCTGCTGATTCACACTTAGTATTCATTACACGGCCTGACTCAGCTAGTACGGTGCATATTACACTATTTTCAATGAAGCCTACACGCGGGTTGCTTGCCGACGTCCGTAGCGTTCAAGTTAATGTCTCTTCACCTGAGAAACTCAATTATCGAATTATTTATAGGCGATGATATACGAACGTTTATTTGCTTTCCCATAAACTTAATTTATTTTCAAAGAGCCGTATTTCGTCAAATTGGTTACTGTTTGCCTTGAATACGTTACATCTCGGAAAAATTCTTATTGGAATTTTCTGAATATGGTGCTGGCAGTTTTCGAAGAAAATAATTATTTTCTTGTCCGTTAATAAGATCACTTAACGCAATGTAATTGTCGATGTCATTAAATTGCTCCATATTTTCTTTAACATTGTGTAGCTGATTTATTAATTTGCAAAGTGATGCTTGTTTAAGCGTTTATAATAATGTATATCTTTGTAGATCTAGAGGGTAGTTATTATTTTTAAGCGATTATAAATGTTACAGTAAATACTGCTTCAATTCTTAGAATACCTGTATGATCTATTTTCCCAATATAGGCAAAATATAAACATTTTCGTTTAGTTTTATTTTGATGCTTGTTAGCGTTATTATGTTTCTAATTGAATTATTTTCCTACAGAGTTTGTATATTGAAGAGTAAAGAATTTCAGTACCTCAGCCAACTATCTTAGATAGATAGATAATGAGATATAGGTCTATTGTGGATCTTTATTATCTAGCTGTGCCTTTTTTATTAACCCCTCTAGCTTTGGCGGAGTTGTCCTCACGTATGTACCTAGTCGTATCTAGGTACAGTTTGCCAATAGATTCCAGCGCAGTCTGGCTAATCCCTCCATATTAGCATAAAATGTGGTGCGAGGTCTCTTCTTCTGTCTGACATAGCAATTTCCTTCAGATCAAGGTGGCCCATATGCTTGTTGAGTCTACAATGGCCTGTTAGTGGACCTGCAAATAACTTGACAATTCTACTGCTTTTGTTCAGAAGGTCTTCTGTGAATTTAATCATTTATTCTTTAATGCGTTTCTTAGTCTCTCTCTATCCTGGCGAGCTTCTCTGCCCGTCCGGAGATTTGTCCGCCGATCATTTCCTAATGCTTTCATTTGGTGTTTCTTTTATGATTCCATACGATTGTATAGGCTCGATGAATGATTTGGATACTTCTTTCTTAGTCAGGGTATCCATCTTCTCATTGAATAACCTCATGCCCTGTTACCCAAGCTACGATTACCAATGTGCTCTTGTTTAGTACGCAAGCTCTTCTCTGACACAGTGATGGGTAGCATCTGATTCTGTCTGAAAAAGTTTAGTTTCTTTTGCTATACTTAACTGAGACTGATTTTTTCTAGGTTCAAGCCCGAGTATTCCGGCTCCTACTTGTGCCGCCGTCGAGCGCAACGTTGCTTTGACGAAAGAGCCGTCTCTCCATTGTTCTTGTCTTAGTATTATGGTTTATCTGTTATTTCAGTTGAATTTTGGAACTATGATGTCTGTAGGTGGACATGTTATCTCTCTGGTTTTTAGTTCATTAATGATGTATTCTCATAAATAGATAGCCTCTCTGGGTTACACTCATTGTTTACCGTATTTAAAGCGATTTGCCTTCGCTCGGAAATCACTCTTGCAAATTTTTGTTTTACTATGACTGCCGAGCTGTCCGCATATCCCAGACAACAAAATCCTTTGACGGACTCTGGCAGCTCCTATAGCAACTCATCTACTAGGTTTACTCACAGCAGAGATAGTCCATAAATCTAGCTATTTTGGGTAGGCAGACCACTAACACTTTTTATCGTTTGTCCAGTATGTATCCCCATGGTATACATGCTTTGTAAATTTTACACAGATGAGGAACTAGCAGTTCTATTGCGATCTGAAAAAATGGCGAGTAGATGCCCTCCAGGTCCGGGGATTTAAATGGTTTGAATTCCTAAATATGTCCCATTTTACCTTTTTTGGTATGGTGATTTCTCTCGCCCGTTGCCATTCAAGTCTTCTTGACCTTCCTGGCCTTCTTGGTCTAAGTATTCAGCATGTCACCTCCTCACTACTAGTTGCCACTGGAAAGTAGATATTCTGAAACATTCTAAATTCAGTATAATTTGTTATGGCCTCCGATATTTATGCCCATTCACAGTATCACACACCTCACATCATCGACGGTCTTTTATGCCCTGCTGCAAGTAGAATGCATATCATTGGCGTTCGTGTGTAGAGATCCATCGATAACGGTAATTTCTTATTGTTTGTGGCGAGATCTATCAGTAAGAACAGTAAACTGCTCACCATTGCGATGGTGAGGCTCAAAAATGAATCACCCTGTATTAACTCCCTTTCACACTTGCGTTTAGACAAACGGATGAGAATAAATATGGCATTAGCTACTTGAAGAATAGAATTTGAAGGACTCAATATAAATCCGTTTAAATGGAAAGAAAGAGTTTATGTAAACGTACAATGTTGACAAAATATATTTCGTGATACCAATATTATCATATGACCTGATCATTAGTTTTTTAAATATATTCGTAAATAGTGAAATGTGACTATATTTTATGTTTCATTTCTCGTATTATTCTCAACGAAAATTCTAATACAATTGAAAGTATCTATTCCATTCACGATCTATTCTTTTTTCTCTAAGTAAATCACGTTACATGAACAAAGACAAGTCAATATGTCACTGAATGTCATTGTTTCTGATTTATCTGCTTTTATAGCAACCGCCGCTATATACGAGAGCAGTAATCTTTACGATGTAGCGATTCTGATGAAATGCAAAAATATTAAACGCACGATCGTAAAAGAATATAAAATAACGAGATGCAATTACCCATTCGCCGAGTTGAAAGAAAAACTTTGATTTACGTGTGCCTAAAAAGTATGTTATTCTTAGATCAATGAGCGCCGACATTTCTCCTTAACTTTTTCTATTTCGATTAATTGTTTTATATGTATTTGCTTGGGAGCGTCTTAAAATTTCATGAGATAAGTACATAATACTTTATAATGCGGTCTTAGTGTTATTAGGTATTACTATATAGGGTTCGAAATCTATGCGCGGGTTTTCTATGTTCAGAAAAGCATTCAAAATATAGTTATTATACAATATAAACGGTCTATAGGAGCACAACGTTAAATTACATAGAACTGTGTAGGATTTTGCGTAAGCAAGAAACGAAGTTATTTTTTTGTGGAACATATATTTTGCGTTCAAGACTGATCTCATTTTTATATTCAAAAAAGATATAACCAATTAATAGTATAGAATAGATGTTTTCCAAGATATTAGTAATTTTTAGAGAATACAATTGCGTAACACGGTTTCGTGACGTTTGTTTAGATATGTAAATCACGTTACGTAAAGTAAAATCTAACAATCAAAGGCCGACATGAAAGCAACAATCCCACGCAGCAAGTATGGAGGTTAGCGCAACCTCTCTGAGGAAAGCAGCTTCAAAAGAGTAGTGAAGCCTAAGAAAACAGTGACCTCCGTCACCGTGACTGCTGAGAGGAAACGAGCACCTGCTCGTGAATAGTGGATGTCGTCCAAGGCTGCACTCCATGGAAGGATGCCAAACTGAATTTAATAAAAGAAGAGGATTCGGCGAGGGCTCTGTTCTGGGTCCCCCGCGTAGATTCTGTAGAAGCGGGACCATCCCATAGGCCCATACTAGAGCAGAGCGAAAGCCAAGATACCGGAATGATCGTTAATTTACCCCTGTCGCGAGCATCATCACGGATGCCATAGAGGAATACTGGGGGAGCTTTTGTGTACTCCATCAACTGAGAAAAGGTATACACCAAGATAGGAATAAACCTTTCTGAGATTGCTACAGGGTGGTAAGTAAGAACATCGATATTATTCTTATACAAGAACCCTGGACTGCCAGAGATAAAGTGGGCGCCCTTGGGATCTCACGTTGGACACTGTTACATGGGGTCTGCCCAAATCCCAGAACCTGTCTGCTACTTAAAAGTAATTAAATTTATCCGCTGCTCAGAGACCATTGTTGCAGAGACCTGATCACCGCCAAAATCCCATCAGTAATCAATAAGCGAGGTAAATTGTTAACAGACTTTTTTGCCAAAAACAGATTAATCACTTTAAACAGCGGAAATAAGCCAACTTTCAAAACTGATAGTTGGGCGGAAGTTATCGCACATGAGCTAGCTCTTTCCGACCACAGGTGCATAATATGTATGTAACATTTGATATTTAAGTATCACAAGCACGCAAAATATAAAAACTATTATAGTCATAGTACCCTCTATAACCTACGGTTCACTACTCTGGTAGCACAAAGCCAAGGAGGCTATACTTGCCCTCCCTCCGCTACACCTGGCGCTGTAATCAGAAGCTATCCTAGGGGTCTATAGGGAAAAATGTAGCGGAAGCAAAGATTTTACTGGTAAAATCGATGGCCACGCCGGCATCTTCATCTACATCGCAGCTGTCAGACAGTTTGTTTTTGCTGTCACATGAAAACTATCGAGAGCAATACGTATTAGAACTGGGGAGAGGCGGAACTGGAAGACGACGTGCTCAGTTTATGGACCTTTCTTTCAAATTTCAGTTTGAAGTAGGTGCTGTTCATAATTTTGTCGAATGCGTCATAATTTCCCTGCATCAGAATTGACAGCTACAATGCCACCTCGAATGATGTTTGTTTAATTCCAAGGTGATTTTGAACTTTCGCAGTAGGCTCCACTGATCATCGATATTGGGTTGAGTAATAAGTCATTCAGAAATCGTGAACAGAAGAGTGTAAAAGGGAAAAACAAATTTATTTGGGGGTTGATCCATTTTTGACACATTCTGGGAATGTTTATAAACGTTTTTTCCGTTTACTAAGATTTAGTGCAACTAATGAAATCAGGAATGACAAAGAATTTATTAACAAATAAGGTTATGCAATGCGAAAAGTACACACATTTTCTGTTTTACATTTACAGTCTTACACTTACGCTATAGATAATAGTTTAAAAATCAATCTCGATTTTTGACGTGACAATATTATCAGTAGTCTTCATATTCATATTAATGCCACAGGAATTATATTTATATTTAACTACAATATTCAGAGTATCCAAACACAAGCGATCTGAGATGTCAGAATCTTTAAGCTGTTTCATCGTGTTGATAACCTGTCGGATTTCTGACCATTTCAATTCGTACCAATCATCGCCTATACAAGTGCCATTACTTGTATGCTACTCTTATACGTTGCTATTCTCTTTACGCAACCTACAGAACATGATTTGATTATTAGATTGGTAACAGCTTATTTACTCTATGTAAATTAGCATCTCACTCTGCTATATATAGTTGATAAATAAACATAAGATATATCCTATTTGTCATCGGTACAAGTATCATACATATCGTACATACATATATCTGTACACTACACAGCGTAATTTCTTAGAATTTTGCAGCTTATTTATGATTTTATTTTACTGAATTTAAGAATATACAATATTTTGTGAAGTCTGTATTTTTGAAATAATCAAAATTTATGGAAAGAAGAACTGGGTCGTCATTATGTAGTAAGTTACTGATAGAAATCAGAATAACAATGCTTTCAAATCGTAAAAACTGTCACTATAAAACGGCTGATAGTAATACTAAACGTAATATGATTACGGCTGTTACAACAATTGCTAAGTAAATAATATGAGCAAAAATTACCGGGTGTCTTTAATTCGTAAGTTGTTGAAATTATAGTGATTATAGAAACTAATCAGCCTGTCAAATAAATCCACCCACATTTCTTGTCGTCGAGGGTTATTTGTGTTATATGCTTTGTACCTATGGGTTTGATTTAGTTATGGTTTTTCAATTTATTACATGAGATGTAGAAAATACATCCAACACAAATTTACAGGCCTTTTCATATTTGAAAATGGATTTCGGAGCATATTGGGCGAAATATAGGCATAATTATTCGGTTATTTGATTTCGCAACTCACGAACTGTGTGAACTATATGTATGTACCTTGTTTTTTAATAAGAGGACCTAATCGAAAATAGCCCGCCAAAATATAGGCTTATCGACTGGTTTATTGCCGGTCATGTTTACAACGCCCAAATTTGCTAGACTTTAACGACGCCAAATTGTAGACACAACTGATTGAGTAAATACTTCGTTAAATATTTTTCTATTATCTTTTTGAGTTTCTACTACGATTAAACAAGAAAATCAGTTTTTTTTAACTATTTGATGGTAAAAATGGATCCACAGTCTGGTACAAGTGGATTATCAGTATCGATTCCAACAAAACATGTTACTTTGGGGTGTGAACATTTCTCTGAAGAAAACGCAGATAATACTGCAAATTGCAAACACTTTAGGTAACATACATAAATTGTTATGAAAATGTAGATATATTTATATTTAACAATAATAGTAGGTGTTTCGAAGTCAAATGTTTTCCGTATTCTTGGTAAATATAAAGCTAAACGACTAATTTCACCACCATTAAAACGAATTGGAAGAAAGGCGGTACTACCTACATTTGATGACACTATTAAATATATGATAAGAAGTTTTCTGAGATTTCCAGTGCTATATACAAATCCTTATGGTACGAAAGGACTTTGCATAATAAAAAGCTCAGGCAGCTTTCATGGTAAAAGTTGCGGTAGTGAGTGATGACTACCCAGCTACCCAGTTGGAACCGGACAAGCTAAGAGCAGTCCAGGATTCCATACTCGCAGCGTACGACGACATCCCGGAACAAGGACCTCAAGTCCGGTTCGCGAGATGTACTCTGCGACCAGGTCACCTGATCGTGACCTGTGCTAACGCGGAAAGTGCAGAGTGGCTCAAGGAAGTGGTCCCCACTATCAGGCCTTGGGAGAGCGCGGTCCTCAGGGCTCTGGTAAGAAAGGATATTCCAAAGCCGTTCATCTGCACGGCCTTTGTGCCAGATTACAACGGACAGGAGTATACATCCGAAAGGATCCTGGGCCGTCTTCGAACGAGTAATAAGGCTTATGGCCTTAATACTAGCCTTTGGACTATTTGGAGTTCAAACAGAGGAGACAAAGGCACGCTTTGGACGTACTCCGCAGACAGGGAGTCTGTGGAGGCGTTAAGGCAAATGGGGCTAGAGCCGTACTTTGGCTTTGGTAAGCTCAAATTCAAAGTTAAACAAGGGCAGCCTGGATCGGGGCAGACAGGCGATGAACAAGCCACATGCTCAAACGAGCCGACCGAACCCGAAGGCAACGAGCCTACGGTAGAGGAGGCACAACCCGGCTCTGTACCTCCAGAAAACCAGTCCTCGGAAAGCGGCGTCAGCCCCCTCAAGAGGTATCCTGCCACCGAGGGGACTGCTCCAATGGACGTGGACAAGGTTGGAGGAGGAGCAGTTGTTGAGTAGGCCTTCCCGCAGAATTGAGGCGGACGGTTCAGATACTGCAGGCGAACCTCCAGCACGCAAGAGCCGCGACGGCAACGCTTGTTCGGAGGTTCAACAGCGAAAGTCTGGACGTGGCGCTCCTGCAGGAACCCTGGTTCATTGGAGGTAAGGTGGCAGGTCTAGCACCACACCAAGGGAAGGTACTATATAACCCAAGGTCGATAAGGCCAAGGGCATGCATAGTACACAGTTCAAGGGTAATCTGTACTCTAGTACCGGAGCTTTGCACCGACGACGCGAGTACGGGGTTTCTTACGGCAAGGACGGAGGAAGGGACCAAAAGCTGGTTAGTCTGCTCGGCCTACTTCCCCGGCGAAGACAGGGAGTGCCCACCCCCATAATAAGCACCATCGTCGCATATGGGGAGAAAAATGGCCTTCCAGTGATAATAGGAACTGATGCGAATGCGCACCACACAGCATGGGGGAGCACCAATACCAACGCACGAGGTGAGTCACTCATGCAATTTATCTTCTCAGAAGGGTTGGAAGTGGCCAGTATAGGCAAGGAACCCACGTTCGTCACAAGGGCCCGAGCGGAAGTGCTGGATGTCACGCTATGCTCTGCCAAGACGATCGACACCATAGAAGGGTGGCATGTGTCAGAAAAACCATCGTGTTCGGACCATCGACACATAAGATTTAACTTGAACGTGGCGTTCATCAAGGCCAAGTACAGAAACCCTAGAGAGACAAACTGGCAAGGATATGTAACATCCCTCAGGGAATCTCTCATGGGAGGTACGGCAGCGGTGGGGGAGATAGACGGGTTAGAACTGGCGGTGGACCAGGTGCACGAAGCCATCACGGCAGCATACATGAAAAACTGTCCAGAAAGAACGAGACGTCAAAAAGGCCTTAAAACAGTGTGGTGGAACAAGAACCTAGAGAAACTAAGGGCCGAGGTTCGTAGGCTGTTCAATAAAGCCACATCCGATAACACCTGGGAAATATACAAAAATACACTAACGCGGTACAACAAAGAAATTCGTAAGGCAAAAAGGAACTCATCGAAGAAGTTTTGCGAGGAGCTACGAGAAACTCCCACATGCTCACGGATCCATAAAGTTCTGGCCAAGGGAGGTAGTACTGCCACTGAAGTAGGCTTCATCAAAAAAGCAGATGGAACCTACACTAGCACTCATGAGGAGAGCATCAACGAACTATATAAAGTTCAATTTCCGTCCGCGAAAATCCTGACGGGTGCCCGCAAGCTAGCCGTAGCGGATCGAAGGCCGAATAGGCCGAAACGAGACGATTGGAGGCTAGTCACCGAGATTGCGAGACCCGCAAAAATCAGGTGGGCGGTGAGCAGATTTGCATCCTTCAAATCTGCCGGCACAGACGGAATATTTCCGGCGCTGTTACAACAAGCGCCGATAAGTAAATCGCACGGTGCTGAATACCAAAAACTGTTGAATGAACTCAAGGAGGCACCCCTCGCGGGGGCGCCAAGTGACTCCATGGTTCAGAAATTCAACTTTGATAGGAAATATCAAGTTATAATACCAGACAAGAAGGACTGGGAGAAAGGCTCTCCGATAAGAGCGGTCTCGAACTGGTATACAGACGGCTCCAAAACCAAACATGGTGTAGGAGCCGGCATATATGGAGGAAAGCCCAGGAAGGCTCTCTCGATAAGCTTCAGCAGAGACACAACGGTCTTTCAAGCTGAGGTAGCAGTAATCCACCATTGCGTCAGAGAAGTGGAAAGATAGACCGAGGTCGGTAAAAGCGTCGCCATCTTCTTGGACAGCCAAGCAACACTTAAAGCGATCAGTTCAGCAAGTGTTGACTCCAAACTGGTTTGGGACTGCGTTAACGCCCTAAACGGGGTGGGTTCCCAAAGGAAACTAACATTGGCCTGGGTTCCACAGTCACGAGGGTGTGAAGGGTAATGAGGTGGCAGACGACCTGGCCAGACAAGGCTCGTCGAGGCAATTCGTCGAGCCCGCCCCATCCTTCGGCACCACCAAATCACAAATTAGAAAATCCATCAACGAATGGATTCACAGTAAGTCCAGGGATTGGTGGCGGAAATCACCTGGGCAAAGACAGGCAAAGGAGTTCTTAAAAGAAGAGAAGCCTGAATTCCCTAGAGACCGACTAGATAAAGACAGGAAAACCGTCAAAATGTTAGTAGGCCTTTTGACAGGTCACTGCAGACTGAATATGCATATGTACAACATAGGCCTAGCGGAAAATGCCTTGTGCGGATTCTGCAAGGAGGAGGAGGAAACCCCAGTCCATGTGCTGTATCAATGCGAAGGCCTGGGAAGGACAAGGTTTCTTATTTTGTGCACAGAGTATCCCACAGCACTAAGCTACACACAGGAGCCGCTCTCAAGGACGTTAAGCCTCATAAGGAGGGCAAAGTTAGAGGGCGCCTTCTAGGATTACTGGAGATCACAATAGACCGGGAAGGTCGCGGTGAAAGAGGCCCGTAGGGCCACCCCTAATCTAATCTAATCTAATCTAATAAAAAGCTCCTGCATTTTATTATGATGAAAGCGCAGCGCGAAAATTATCTGTCAGCTGGAGGAATGATCGAAATGAACACGAATACATTCACATCAGTAAGTTAAACTTTCTTTTGATACTGTAGATTAAATTAATATATTATGTTTCAGGTTATACGTAAAACATTTTCATTCTATGCCATCTTGAGAAACGTTCTTAATAAATAATTAAAAATAAATCTCTGTTCGGAAGGAATTAAATAAATTTTTGCAAAATTAAATTTTGAATTTATTCCACCTAACATATTCGTATATTTTTCTATACGAATCGCTTTAAATACATCCGTGCAGTATAGATAAATTTATTAAGTTCGTAACTTAATAACCCGCTAAACTCATACAACACTCTATATATATGTTACCGGCGATCTGTATAATTCAGGCATTCTACGCAATACCTAGACAATCTGTAGAATGCCTAGGGCTTCCAGGCAATGTATGGAATATTATGAATATTATTGTCTGTTACATACTATACCTAGGTAATGTATACAATTCCTAGGGATGGTATAGAGTACCTGCTGGTTCACCGGCAATGTGTAAAGTAAATAGATGTTGGTCTTTATCAATGCTATCTATGCAAGTACTTACCTATTAAATGACGGACAAATACAGCATCTTATATTTGCGCAAAATTAATTTCATTAGAATTAACAATAATCTTTATAGAAAAAATGCGTAATATACTTACTGCCTACTCAAAGTTAAATAAGTAAAGAAATATTTATTTATTCTTACATGAGGAACTGTTGTGACATTTTGAAGTGCATAAAAAGTTATTTTTAAAACATGAACACTTTTTAGTATCGCAGTATTTTTTGCAAGTACATTTTTCAAATCTCTGACCTGTCCCTGTAGATTGTAGGATTTTTTTTCTAGAAGTTTTGAGCATTTTCTGAGCTTGCTCTCTTAAATTCCTTTTGAAACTGAACACCCGTTGCCTCCTTGGTGTAAACACAGTACAAGAGCACTCAATGATTGCTCAGGTTCTGCTACTAAATTCGAAACATCTAACGGTTGACTATTTACCTCACAAGGAAGATCTTCAACATTCGTAGGCTCATCAAGAATCTCGGAACTTAGAATTCTCGTGTGTTCATCATTCGCACCAGGTCTACCGCGAAAACGGTAGAACTGGCAGCACTGTTTATTGCTGCTTGCTCCCACGTCACCCCTTTCCTGGCTCTCGACTTTTACGCACATTACCGGCGATGTATTCGATATTGTATAGAATAGCTTAGGCAAAATAATATTTCATACATTACCTAAACGTTTTAGGTATTCTATACATTGCCTGGGTATTGTATAGAATACCGGATTATAGAGATTGATATATATATATATATATATATATTGTGATAGTATCACATTGTCACAAGCTCAGACACCCAACTCACATTCAAAAAAAATCTCAAATAAAAGGATACAATACTAGATATGATGACATTCACCGTGCACAAAGGCAAATTATAACTAAATTGTTGCACCAAATTTTAAAATTTTCTTTATAAATAAGATAAAAAACTTGCCTTGGCATAATTTTACGCCTGTAACTAAAGTTCCTATTAGTAAATGCCAGAGATAAGGAAAATCACTCGACAAATGTCAAAATGTCGATTTCAAACTCTGATTACGATCTAAAAATAAAATAATCAATAACATAATTCAGCAGAAAGAGTCACTATTGTAATATTCTAATTCATGAAATACATTGTTATAAAAAGATTGTTAAAAGAAATGAGGGTTCGTA
>SMLS01072982.1:0-15958 GCA_004785975.1 Popillia japonica
CCGAAAAACATACCTATTATGGATTAGGGTCGTGAAAGCCTACACTCAACTATTAGTAAAACAATAATACTAACCGTTAAAAATGATCGCTTGCAACTGCAATACAAGCTTCTATCCTCCGTCGTATTGACTGGGAAGTCTGTTCTAAAATACCAGGGGTATTTCGAATTGTTTGAAAAGCTGCGATAATACGATTTCTCAGTTCATCGACAATTTCAATGGGACTCGTATAAACTAATGGCCCCAGAGAAAAAATTCAAATAATTTAAATCTGGAGACCGAGGAGGCTACGGTTGTGGACCTTCCTATCCACCGATTTACATACGTATTGCCCAAAAACTCGCGAGCAACTAAACTAACATGCGCTAGAGCAGCCTCATGCAGAAAATACATTTGTAGTCTTAATTGTATAGAAACTTCTTCCAACACAAGTGGTAGTTCCTCTCCAACAATTTCGGCCACACATTGATAGAGAATTGATGTTGATGGCCATTCACTATTTCGTGCGGGTTGTCTTCGGCTCATATGTGATTATTATGAAAACTAATAATGGCGTTTCTAGAGAAAGTAGCCTCGTCAGAGAAGAATATTTGAGCCAAATAATCAGGATTTTGTCTTGCATCTATTGACAAAAAGCCACTCTTTGCGGAAAATCTGCTGGCAAAAGTGCCAGCACCCGTTGAATGTGATGTAGATACAACAGTTCATCTTTCAATATTCTTCAAACTGTGGCGTGACTAATATTTAAAGCAAACGCAATTTTTGTGGTGCTTCTAGTAAGGTGTTCCTCAATTTTATTTAGTATCATTTCTTCAACTTGTGGAGTTCTCACAGTAGATGGGAGCCCGTTATCAGTCGTCTGTTGTTAAAATTTTCTGTTTCACTAGAACGTTGGTGAAACGGACAAATATTGAATGACGTGGGAGGATACGGTTCGGGTATCGTTCTTCATAAAGACGTCTAGCAGCTCGCGAGTTTCCATTAGGAAGACCGTAAACGAACTGCATATCACATATCTGGTGGCATTTGTGTAATTCATTTTAGAAAACAGAACTGGTAATATACTGAATGAATACTCTGACAACTATCGACAAATATTGAAATGACAAATAAACAATTCCCTCTCAACACAATAGTTTTTAAGGAACTAACTGTGATAGTATATCGTATAAGTCATAATTCATAATTTATTATTAAACATTCAGTAACTTTAAAACCAAACCGTTTTGGACATATACTCGTATGAATTTTTATGATCAACATAACCTCAGGAATCAGATCTTAAGTTTGTCGCATATATTGAGAATCACCCTGTATATTGTATATTGTACGAGGACAATGTTTCTCTAAAGTACTAAACTAATCCTAGTCCAAGATTAAGGTGAGAAAATTGTAGTTCTCTTAAAAATCAATATTAATGTAAAAGTGCATGGAGGTTGGATTTTAAATAATATAATGTAGATTAATTTACGGTATTGGAAATTACTAATGATATGGCATCTTCAAAGAAAACATGACATAAGTGGGCAATACACGATCAAATATTTACATGCAACATTGACGCAGAAATGTATGCAAAAATTGATGTAAATTCACGTCAATGGCCTTGAGAAATAGGACGTGTTCTATGTTTCAAATTTTACATGTAAAAATTGATGTAAATCTTTTTTGTCATAATACACGTTCAATTTTGCAGTTTGTGAATAAATCCATCTATATTACATGTAATTTATGATCCTGTACTGCCGGCTATAGACAAACTCCTGTATTACAAGATTGTCTGCGATGACAAATACACACCACCAGAGAACAATACGTATAGTACCTACGCGTTTATAAGATCATTCTCTACGACTGATAGTAGGTTACGAAAGCGAGCTTGGACATTAATGGAAACTTTAGCCGGCGAACTGGAGATATTCGAAAATATTGGCGCCAAGAAAAGAATACCTGGTTAGTGAGATACAATCGAAAGTTGAATGGACTCTGAAGAGCTGTACTTGTAAGAGTATGTAAAGCGTGAACGTTTGCAATAGGCAGGACACGCGGTCAGAATGAAAGAGGGAAGGATACCGAACAAATTTCTTGATAGAGGAATACAAGGAGCGAAGCCACAGAGCATGCCAAGAAACGGCTGAAAGAAGCGATTGATTAGAATACTAAAGGACTGTTTGAAACGAGGCGAGGGTAGCAAAAGACAGCGAGATTTGAACGAGGATCCTGTAGGAGGCTAAGGTTAGATGTAGGATTGTGGAACCATAGGAGGGAGTGACAGAAAGACAATATGTTTAACACCTAGGATATAGAAAAAGAAATTTAGAAAACGCCAAATGAACTGAATGATCTAGTATTTTTGAGTAGCTATATTTAAACATTTTGAACTAGAGACCAGCATCAAGATAAAATACGAATAGAAAAGGAATACTTCATCGAATTATTTTTTTGACAAAATAAACTATATTTCCAGAAAAGCTAGCCAAAGGAATACCGGATCAATAGTTTGTATACGTTTGGTTCAGTCAATCGTTTCTCGACCATTTGTTCCAAATTTTGTCATGTTTAGGTATCCCTAGTATATGTATATGTATGTATATATCCATTTAATATTTCCAATATTGTTTAATTCTTTTTATTTATCACCGACAGTCCACACGACTACCACGTTATTAATTGTATTTTGTTGAATATATTATTTTCGTTTTATAAAAATATTTGGTAATGTCTTGCATATTATAAGACTTACTCTATATCACATATTTAGTATTTTGATTGTGATTATTATACTTACATCCTACCTTATACCATGAAATGAGAAACTTGTATTTATACATGTAATCATTTCCTGTAATTTGTTATGCAATAATATGGCATGAACCGTGATGACTAAACTTTAGCGTGATATTTTTACATTTTGCATTGTATCCAACGAAGCTGCAAGTTTTCGCGCATCATGCATTGTTTGATTTTTCCTTTCAATGAAAACGGAAAAACCATATTTATTCAGTGAACTTTATAAAAGTTTGGCATTCATATATAAATCCAATTTCTACTGTACTAGTTTACTTCCTACTGAACTTATGTTAAACGATTTTAATTTTTAGTACTAAGTACCCGCATTCATTATCGTGTCTAAATTTTATATGAGGTATATTTATTAAGACTAGGATTTTTGAATTATTAAAATAACAGAAGAACTGACAGCAATCATAACGGATATCATCGTTTCTTGATAGGAAGTTGCTTTGGTTAATATTCAATGATTCAGACTATAATAGGCGAATTACGTAAACTTGCAATTACTTTGTGAAAAGTATTATTTCTCTTTGTTTTTGTATTAGCTTGTGCGTTTCAGTGCACGCAATTCGTCGTCAAATTAAAGCTGGTTAGTATTACATGTATCTACATACGTGTAGATTTATAAAATACATAATTTATGTTAACTCGGGGGATTACTCTAGAGTGCAGTTATGCGAGTTCGCATGTTATACATACATATGATTCGCAAAATTTTACGGTTACCTGTGATTCATATGTTTATCGGGATTTGATTGCAGGAAATTTAATTAGTGGTATGTTTGACCATATTATTGATCTTTTTTTCAGATGTTTAAAGACAATATCACTTTTTCATACTTTTATTTACGATAATGAATCGTTAGTAAACGAGCAATTAAAGTTAAAATCAAT
This sequence comes from Popillia japonica, assembly GCA_004785975.1. Taxonomy (NCBI): domain Eukaryota; kingdom Metazoa; phylum Arthropoda; class Insecta; order Coleoptera; family Scarabaeidae; genus Popillia; species Popillia japonica. The sequence goes on from SMLS01072982.1 coordinate 3,688, forward strand.
CCATCTGTGTATTTTTGCCCTTACAGCTATGTGGTTTTGAATGTGTTACGACATTGTATTCCTTATCAGTTCTCATTTCTGTAATTATCTGAACTACGTATAGTTTTGCAGTACAAAAACCTAACTAAAATATAGAATGAGCAAATGAGCCAAAGTTTGTTAAACACAAGAAATGTTTATAATAGGAGCTCATGGTCTATTGTTGGAATCATCCTGCTACGAGAGTACAATGAAACAAGATCAAGCATTGGATCAAGCTTCGCTGATGATTTTTTTAGGTTAAAACCGAAATCACGTGATCAGAATCCAATGATTGATCTTGTTTCGTTGCACTCTCGTAGCAGGGTGATTCCAACAATAGATCATGAACGCCTATTACAGGCATTTTTTGTGTTTATTTCTTTGACATCTTTCGACGTTATGCTAAAATTATGATACGTTTTAGTATACGTATGCAGTTGAACGACACTTACTGGCTGATATATGTATGCACATACAGGGTGTCTACTGAATAGTCTATGAAAATAGAAGAGGTTAAAGCTAATGGCATGGAAACCTGAATTCCAAAAAATGAATAGTTTATGTCCACCCAGTAACGAGAAAATAATATTTTTCAATCTCAGTCCGGCCCTGTTGTTCGCAACGCATAGATGGATGGACAACACAGGCAGAACATTGGGTCCTTCACAGGCATTCGTTGTCTTATGTATACATTATGGCAAGTTATACGAATACTGAGTACATGGACATAATTTTAATCTACGGAGAAACAGGATAAAATCTTTTCCTGCTCCCGTATTACGTACAGAAAATTCAATGTCTATCAGACAATGGTTTTCCACGACAGGTTACCTGTTGTGAATGGTTTCGTCAAACAGAAACTCGTTTTCAAAATGTTCGATTCATGATACTTTTTACTGATGAATACTGCTTGACAAAATATGATGTGCTGAATTACCATAATATTTATCACGGGGCCGATAAAGACCCACAAGATATCCATCAGAGTTCATCCCAACATAGGACTTCAATAAATCTATGGGTCAAAATATTGGGTGATCATTTATTTGGGCCACATGTACTTCCCGAAAAATTAAATGCGGTAGATCATTTAAATTGTCTGCAAAATATGTTACCCGATTAGTTGTATGACATACCGCTACATGCACAACGGCGAATGTAGTTCATGGGGCACCTCCACATATTGCTCGACTTGTATGGGAACATTTAAACCAGGCATTTGCACACTGGATAGGTCAAGAAGGAACGATTCTGTGGCATGAAAAACTTTGTTTATGATCGTCGACGGGAAATTTTAGATGTCGAGGCTCTTCGAAACTGTGTTGTCACAGCCAGCGGCCCAGCTTATGATAAGTTTTGCCGCCGCACAGAAGCTTACATCCGAAGCCCGTGGTAGTAATTGCGGACATTACTACTCTAAGTTTTTGTCCTGTTTCTCATCAAACAGTCCCCTTCAAGACTACCACGAATTATTTGAAAAGTAAAAAGCTATTAACTACGAACGCGATCTCAAATAGTAAATTATTAATTACCAGATCATTAGGTAATAATATGTCGTTGTACTATAATATTGAAAGTTTCTGTAATGTAAAAAACCAAAACACGTGATTCTTACGAAAAAAAAAAACAGGTCGAAATGAATAAAATCTATAGTAAATGTGTGACCTTGTTATAAATAGAATATTTGTGAAAAGACCACATGTACAAATCATAGAGCAGTAAAGCTGCTTCGTAAACAAATACATTCATAGAGTACAATAAACATTTATTTATATATCATTCAACTTGTTAAAAATATCTGTTTATGTCTATTTGAAATTTTTGCAGCGTCCCTTTTTTTCTTGTACAAACGTGTCAGGCCCGGATTCAACAAAATTTGATTATTAGAGGAAAACTAATTTTAATGTATATATTATCGTAATTTTTTTGGATTTACCTTACTTGTGATATTAGATTTTATTTTTCCGACACTATTCTTTTGACAGCCTGTATATATATATAATTTAATTACGAAAGTTGGCAAATGGTAGCAACATGTAACGAACTCTAATTGATATAACTCAAAAACTATAACAGTGATAATAGCATTTTACAGAAAATTTTTGAGAAATTCGTTGACGGATGGTAATATAGTGTCCATTTATGACTGTCAAATTAAGATACCTCATCAAACTTTTTCTTTGACCACATAACACCTAATACAAACTAATTTTAAACTTTGAATCAGCTGTCAAATTGATGGTGTGAAATAATTTCTTGTATAGTATTAGATCATCTATAATTTCACATATCTCGGAGTCGTTGTAAACTGCGTAGGTATATTTATTAGTTGTATACCGCTTTTTCATGTTCCAAAAAATACTCCACAGTATATGACATATTAAAGTAATAATACGTTTATTATAAGGAAATATAGAATGGTTGTATAAAACAATGCGAATCATTTTGAAGTTAATGAAAAATTTTATACATTAGCGAAACTTTTCTAAAATCGCAGTTTATTAGTTGTTTATATGACATTTATTTGTTTTAATATTATTCTAGAAATTTTAAAATTTGTTCTTTCCTTTTTGTTGTCCGATATGAGTTCAACTTTATATGCAATACTGCCTACTTATATAGCTATCACACCCTTCTCAGGAAAGAATGATATGATTCAGAACTTGACTGATACTCTAAAAAATTATAAACCACATGCTTTATACCTACAAATAAATGTCACTTATTGTTAGATGAGGAAACTTTTAAAGAATATGGACTACAAATATCATTAGGAATCAAAACCTCGAGATTATGTGGACGAATTTGTTCTTGTAACAATTCTTACAAATTGTAAATTCAACATAGTACACTCAGCGAAATTTCTATAATTCCATATCATTTTATAGTTCCCCTATATATATTTAGCAACTGTAATAGTTGGGAATTACCTAGAATTTTATTTTTGAACATAATAAAACTGGGGAAATATTATTTTGTAAACACCAAACTTTTTAGATAAGTAGGGGAATTATCTGTGATATAAACGTATAAATACGAGCGAAATTTGTATAGCTCCACAGTGCTAGACAAACATTGTATGAAGTTAGGAATTACGTGCTAGTGCAAAAACGTTTCTGAACGCTTTAAAAAGTTTATTCATTACTAAATATGTATATATAATATAGAAGTATAGATATAGTTAATAACAATGCCTAGAGATAAACTGCTAACCGAGGATGAAAAAACAAAAATAAATTGTTATAAAGAGATGGGGTGTTCAAACCGAGTAATAGCCAAGAAATTGGGTCGATCCCAATACCTCATTAATAATTTTATAAGTTTAGATAATTCCTACGGCAAATATCGTCCTAAAGGAACTAATCAAAAACTTACGGGAAGACAGCGCTCATCGATATTTCGGTTAACCTCTTCCGGTAATGTAACCGCACAACAAATCAAATGTGATTTGAATTTGCCAGTAACTAAGAGACGTGTACAACAAATTTTATCCGGTTGTAAACGCTTTAGATGGCAGAAAAAGGTCTCAAAGCCACCCTTAACGAAGATTCACAAACAAGCAAGGCTGGCATTTGCACAAAATCATATGAGCCGGGATAATGAATGGAAGAACGTCATATTTCCGAAGAAACGAAGTTAATTTGGACGAACCTGATGGTTTTAAATACTATTGGCACGATTTGCATAAGAAGACTGAAGTTGCCACGAGTAGAAATTTTGGTGATCGTAGTGCAATGGTTTGGTTTTATTTCGACACGAATGATTTCCGAGTCTTATATAGAACTTCTAGAAACGGTTCTAATAGATTTTGGTTACAAGACTGGATATTTCAGCAAGACAACGCGGCTATCCATTCTTCCAGACGATCCAAGGAGTGGTTTCAACAAAAAGAAATCAAATTAATAGAAAGACCTGCTCGCTCACCTGACTTGAACCCAATTGAAAATCTTTGGGGAATATTGGCTAGGAAGGTATATGCCAATAATCACCAAAGCGAAAACATTAAAGAACTGAAATCTGCGACAATGAGATGTTGGAATGAGATTCCTGCTTCAACATTGACGAAGTTAATAGACAGTATGAAGAACCGGATTTTTGAAATTGTTTTGATTAAAGGATCCCACACTCATTACTAAGTTTATCAAAAATTCAAAAATTATAATGTTTTTATTTTGTTTAACGATTATTTTCTAAATATAATATAAACACAATCTTCTAATCAATTTAGCACTCCTATATAATACAATGCAATTTCACCTGTAGATAGCAAATCTATTAAATACCGTAAATCCCCGAAAGTAAACAAATTTTAATTCAAGGACAATTACAACATGACTAATCGTTTTCTTGCTATAATTAAAAAGTAAACTATTCGGACAAGTATTGTTTAAAGCGAACACAGTAGGTACATAATTCCTAAATTCAGCGGATATGGAAATTAGGTATATTTTTATGTAACAAAATGAATTAAAATAAAAAAAACCAACACGTATGTATATGCTCACAGCCTCCGTGCAATTCAATGAGGACCATATGGTAAATAGAAGGTTCAAATAAATTATGTTTTATGCTTTCTGGTTTCCTGAAGTAATAATAACTCGGTGTTAACATAATGATTTATTCCTCTATAACTGGTTTGCGCTTTTGTAGTAGATAGAGTAAATCAAAATGGTGAGAATTTGTTCATGTTAGATTTAAAATTAGGTAAATTATTGAATAAATCAAATTTTATCAAAAATATTTGTCTATTTTGTGTTAAATTATTTGTTATATTTATACTCGTTTATAATGTCGTGCATATTGACAATTTTTTATATCTCTATGATTTTATGGAAGATATGTTTGCTAGGATATGTTAAGTATCATTGCATATTTTAATTTATTAGTCTCTGCCTTTGTATATTTTTATAAGAATTCACCAATGGAATATTCAATATCCAATTGGTTTACTCTATATGAAAAACAACAGCGAGAACATTGCAGAGGCAGCAGATCCATAGTTTTGAGTGTGCTTAAGGTTTCACTACATTTTTTAACTTACAATTAGTAAGATGTGTAAGTGGAGCCCAACGTGATCTTCAATCAATTCAGATCTTCCCATTGTAGTCCTCTCCGTTTGCTACAGTTGCATTTGCTTTACCGGCTCGTACATTAAGTTCTTGATTTTTGTAAATTTCCTTTTTTATACGCTCCCTGTGACCATTAACTAAACCACCTATGGTTAATAGTATTATTCTATAATAGATTTCGTACGGTAAATTCAACGCCAGTGATACTCTTTAAGTATCTCTGTAAGAGCGTGGTAACAATTTGTCGTACCAGCAAAAGAATGAAATCTGTCAGTGACTCTTACCAAGATAATTACATATAAAATCAACCTAATTAAATCACTAATGAGAAAAGTATTACCAATCTCACAAAAGCCAAACAGTAGATTTGGAAGAATAGGATGTTTATCGCTCTATGAGTTGATAAACTAGAACAGTGGTGGTGGACATCAAAGAGTGCAACCAGAAAATATATGTGTAGCCCTAAAATCAGATTATGTCGGAGACTGAACTAATGCTTCACTCGCAAAATTGAAACACAAATTTGAAAAATCATCAATGATTTGGATATACAGGCAACATACATAATTCGAATTTAATAAAAGAAAAAGTAATGCAGATGTAGATTCATTTCTTTGAACAAACCGCAGAGCAAATAATCACAGGGCTAAATCAGCCAACCGTGCTGCCCAGTGCCCATTTGACCTCACAAGGAGATGAGGTGTTCTGAAAAATATTGCCGTAAAACGGTTGTTGACACATGAAATCTGTGTGCTGTGAGACCGTCTTGCTAGAACGACAGACCTCCTACATCCATCTCATAGAGTCTCGGCAAACAGAACTTCTTAACGGTCAGAAATCACTGAAACAGCGCTTGCTTTTTAGAGCATCAACATCATGGGGATTAAGTTCCTGCACTACAACCAATTTGTAGGGATGAAATCTCAATTCTTCGTGGAGCATTTCCATTAGAGAAGAAGGAGAAAACCCAACTGTAGCAGCATGTTTTCGAGCAGAGCGCCTAGAGAGTAGCAAAACAGACTGCCTTACCAAATTGTTGTGTTGCGGTGTCTTTACTGTTCGTGGAACTCTAGGTTTCTTTCTTTTCAACGCACCGTTTCCCTAAAGCTGTTTACCCATGAAACAATCGATTGCCGACCACGAAAACGGCCTTGGGGCACAATATTGAAATGGATACGGCGATGATTGAGGGACCGTTACTAAGATACGCCTTGACAGCGAACGCGCTTTGCACGCTCGTCTATTCCACGACGCTAACTGAAGCAAGCGGGATAAAACTTTACGTCACCCGCTTTCGGCTGTGTCTATACCTACCCTCCTCGGAGCAACCGTTTCTTCAGGGCGCCAAATTCAAATAAGCAAGTTGCTCTGCCCCACCCTGTATAAAAAGACAAATATCTTCCCTTATTTTTCTTTACTCTCTTTAGAGAGTCAACCACCCCCACATTCATGGGAGATCGAAAAAAACAACAGAAAATAAAACGATTTGTCAGTTTCAAAAACAGTTTTTGATTAGCTTATAGACGAAATATTGAATATATCAGGTAACTGACTTTAGAAGAAGTTAGAGAACACTTGATATACATATTTTGAAGAGTTTGTCTGACCTAGAATCGATATATTAATGAAAAACACCTCCAGAAACTACACACAAGTTTCTTATCACCCGCAGCAAACGAGATCGTTTATAAACGTGCTATTAAGGAGGGTACGGATAATTAGAAAACGTTACAGAAGAAGAACATTGCTTTACATTCAAATTAAGTCAAGAAAAACTGAAATGTTATAATAAAGAAATTTACATTGGAGGGACAGACAACATCCGGTGTATGTAGAGTTGAGGATCACCGATGGACTAGCAAACTTTGATACACTTGGCGAATAATATTATGGGAGCGTCAGCAAAATGAAGATGGTATTGGTGAAATTGGATAGAAAGATTAGAAATAGCGGCATAAGTAGGTTGCAAACATTACTAAAGAGAATTAAGGAATAGTGGAAATTATTTACTTATTTAATTTATTATCTGTGTGCATTACTTATGTATAACTATTTTTAAATTTTTACAATCATGTAAAAACAAATTATAAACGGTTGACCTATAAATACTAGCTTGATGAACAATAAACTACAAAAAAAAATCAAGAGTATAAATATTATATTAATATTCTTAGCTAATTTATTTTACATCATAATGTTGTACCGCGATATATATCAAACAATAGAAAACTGCCAGACTCCGCTGCCTATGTATTATTTTATTTCATAGAATAATTATTACACAACGACGTCAATTATAATGCTGACATAACTTTGAGAAACAATCGGTAATGGGAAGCAACCTGCTAATTTCATTGTTAGTTGTTATTAATCTGCGGCAACGTTGTGTTACAGTGTCGTACGCAATGTGTATCGACGTAAGCATAACAAACCTTGGACACCTTTGTGTATGTATATTATACACCGATATTATTATGCATTGGCTCTAATTTATTTACTCATAATACTTTCTTGATTTTGTAGAACACGTTTCGAAAGATATAAATTAAAACATGCCTTGTTTAATATGATGTTCTAGTTTGTTAAGTAATCTATTATTGTATTTTCAATGAAAGATGAGATTTGGTAACACTTCTACATCTACAAGCACATTTTGTGTTATGCATGAAGGGTAAGAGAACGGAGTACATCTTTCTAGATAATTATCCTATAAAAACATAAAATACATTATAAAAGTACTCGAAATTTGAGACTGTTGATGTTTTGCTCATCTTATCGCAGTCTTGGGACACTATCACATCGTTCATATCATAATTAGCTCAAGCATTTCCTGCCATCAAACGCAATCAAAATTTACAAGAAAGCGTGGCAAGTGCATGTATGAAAGTCGATAAATTAGAATACTGTCATCAGCAAATGTTTGCATTCAAAAGATTTAAGTGGTAAGGGAATTGACGAAGATATACTTAATACTGCTGTCACCCTTTATATGCGACCATAAAATATTACGAGAGAAAAAAAGAATAACGTTCCGTTGAAGATAAAAAGCAAGCGACGCAATCGATTTCATTATCCATTTCCGAACATATTGACGCAGTTTATAATACATATAGTATCACGCCATCGAAATATTGCGAAATGGATTTCCAAATATGTACTTGAAACATAAACAAAACAGGAAACGGTAGAGGAATACGGTTAAACTATTCTTGTTGAAGGATATTCAGATATTTTGCACAGACGATCATTTTTACGATCCAGATACATACTAAACAGTAATGAATGAAAAGTTTCTTCGAAATATCAAAACCTTCGAGTTCAAGCAATCGTTACAAAAGTATTGTGGGATATGAGTGGAGTAGTTGTAATCGAGTGTGTAAAACAGAGTCAAGATATTACTGGATAGATTAAAAAAATTTAATCAATTTTTGCGCATGGAGATGTATGAATTCAGGGTAAAACAGGAAGGTAAACAAGAAGAGTATTTCCTGAAAATATACTAATTTACGAGAAGACTACTTGAATGATAAAATGTTCTATCTTACGTTTTAATTTTTTCAATAGTACATTAGGAATATATCTTCATCCTTTTGAATAGTTGATTACTCTGTTGATGGAGTTCGTTATTGTGCGATTGATTTCGTGTTACTTGTTTGTTGAAAGTCGATCTTTGTAATTTTTTAAAAAATGGCGAGGTTAAAAAATTCAAGATGAGTATGTAAGCTTATTCAAGTAAGTATAAAGTACAACGCTTTTGAGAAGTATGTACGTTCCAAATATTAGTAAGTACATATACTTGCGATCATAAATGAGGGATCACTGGTCTAGCGGTGTAATTGCTCGCTCTTTTGATCTGTTTTACTTACCGTAATAAAATAGAAACTGTCCTTTCTTCTTGGATATTTAATAAAATTATAACCACTTGTAAAAGAGAAACGTAACAATTTTATTTACATTGATTTATGGCCACAACTACTGTTCGAGTATTCTTTTATAAATATTTATTTAAGCTGGTTTGTATTATATTGTGCATGTAATAGGAGTGCTATTGCCGAACACTTAAACAACTAGGATACTATTTCGCCCTCTATCATGTACAAAATATTAGTTTACACTTAGAAATTGTACGAGAAGGTCGTAAAGCGTGCGTTTATGAATAAAGTTAAAAAGAAAGTTATATCATGTCAAAACGAAGAGAACTAAGTCCGGTAACACGTAATGCCATAATAACTCTACACAGAGAAAACAATTCCTTACGAGTAATTGCACACAAACTGAAATTAGCTTAAGTGCAAGGAACGGTGGAACGTTATCAGACAACCGGAACCACAGCACCACGAAGACCTTCCGGAAGACTGAAAATGACTACACCGAATGAGGATTCAAGTGAGGAGGCGGTTAACGAAGGCTGGATTGCATGGTCGAATTGCCGCCAGAAAACCATGACTACGGTCGCAAAATCGTAAGAAACGAATGGAATGGGTCAAACAGCATAAAGATTGGGATATGAATATGTGGTCAAAGGTGCTATGAATGGACAAGAGCAAGTTTCAAGTCTTTGGTACTAAAAGACGCACTTTTGTTAGAAGAAGAGCATAGAGGTGGTTCTGTGCTCATTTGGGGTTCATTTTTCTTTAATGGCGTCGGGGATCTGCATCGAATTGAAAGAATTTTGAAATAAGAAAATTATCGAGACAATTTGGAGCATCACGCTATTCCTTCGGGATTAAGATTAATCGGTGAGGAGTTTTACTTGCAGCAGGACAATGATCCCAAGCATACCTCCCGACTTTGTAAAAATTATTTGCAAGAAAAAGAAAGAGAAGGTTTCCTCATAAATATGGTTTGGCCGCCGCAATCGCCAGACATTAATCCCACCGAGTTGTGGGATAAGTTAGACAGCAATGCACGACATCACTGTCCAAAAACCCAGAAGCTACTCTGGGAGCAATTAGTGAATGCCTGGCAAACTATACCAGTAGATATCCCCCAAAAACTAGTCTCACGATTGCCACATATTTGCAAAAAAACAGTCCACAGGCGGCCACGTAGATGAGTACAAACCCGTACACGTCTAGGCATCGACAAAATGAGATGGTTGATATCTGCTTGTGGCACCTCCTTCCAAACAACTTGAACTTCGTTGATTAACTGCGCCAAAGTGTATGGAGGATTGTGCAAAGTGGTCAGTCAGCCTCTTTTCCATGATATCCCACACATATTCCATGGGGTTTAAATCCAGGGGACGGGATGGCCACGACAAAACATTAACACCTACCTCTTGGAGAAAGTCTATAGATGGACGAGTAATATGGGGAAGTGTATTATCTTTTTGAAAAACAACATATGAAAACTTCTAGATAAGGTAGTAAAGTGATTTGTAGGACATCATCAACATAATACGCAGCTGTCATACTGCCTCGAATAAACAGAGGCTACCATAAGCAATAGCTTCCCAAGTCATTACTCCAACAGTCCTGTGGACATGCCTGTCAGTAGCAAACCCAAAATCGCGTCGCTCTACCTAAACAGAATCACAATTCATCGGTGAAAACGACTTTATGCCATTCTACTTCCCAATGCTACCGTTCTCGGCATCAGTTCAAGAGTTGACGACAGTGGTGCGCCGTCAACGGAAGCACTAACCGTAGACAGTATGAGAAAAGTCCAAAGACTCGAATGCGGCGATATAGCGTAGGTACGCATAGTAAAAGGCCTATCTTCTTCCCCAAACCACTGGTCAACGATTTGACGCGTTGTAGCAATACGGTCTCGTAGACCTACTTGTCTGAAACTCCTATCTTGACGCTTTGTGGTATGCCTCGGTTGACCAGTTGGTCTTGTTCGTGTTTCTCTACCTTCTTCTGTCCACGCATTACCGTCATTGCAGTACAATTAACACGATGGCCAATTTCGCGATGGGACCAACCAGCATCTCGATAGGCAACAATTCTACCTCTGTTAAAGTCACTAACACGGTGATAATTTTGACGTCTTCGAACTCTAGGTATTTTGTTACGCTCAACACTTGTAGACGGACACGCAATAAGTAAACTTTTCTATATTAGTCAATTCTCGTGAACATGAATCTCTTCGCAGGAAAGTAAGAATTTTGATGATAATAGTTGACATTCTTATCATAGCATGCCTTAAGTATTCAGTTATTTTTATGCCAAAAAATCAAGTTGAACAAATTACTCCTTCTGGGTGCCGCTGATCCATCCGTTGTTATAAAACAATGTAAAACAGAGGCTTTATTTCTGTTAATTTATCTAAAATAGACATAAGTAAGTCAGCAGGCTGCTGTATAACTTAACATTAATACAAATTATTTCATTTTATGATATAAACACACGTAATGGAATTAAAAGTATAGTAGTAATATAATCTTAGATTACTTACGCTGGCCATCGTACAAATTTTACAACGATCTTAGTAAAATATATAAGTACATACGGTACATCTACACCACAATATCTGTTCTGCATTCACAATTACTTCTGGCAATAAAAATTGTTACAAGCTGTAGCGTTGCTGCCTGCAAAGATTCCGACGATGGAATTTAGGACATGCTCTGTATCTGGTGTCACTTTCAAGCACAATTTAAAAGTCATACGAACAGTTACTTTCAAATGAAGCCTTATTTTCTCACCTTGTACTTGAAACTTCCAGTAATAAGTTATTATTTATTTCAAATAGATTGCATGAAAACTAGAGTATATAATTACACTATAATAATCATATAATTGCAATCAGATAATAATATAAACGGACGCATAAAGTATGTGTTAGTAACATTTTCTATGTAATGCGATAACAACTGCAATATCGAATTCTGATGTTATTCTATTCTATTCCATTATTGTAGTTTCTGAGAACTGGTATTGTAAGCTGTTAAGGTGACAGTTACATAATACGAATGGCTTTTATTTCATAAAAGCTAAGAGTGGTATGCTGGTAATAAGTAAGACAACAATAATTAAGTTCATAATTATAGTTTAGATTCACATCCATAAACTCCACAATATACAATTCACTAAAGATAAAATGCGAACAATTATCTGCAATTTAAAAACGCTTAATAACCGAATTTCAGTTTTGAATTGATTTTGATAGAAGTTTCCTCAATAATTAAGAAATAATATTTTAAAATATTTAAAAGATATGAAGATATTTAGTGT
>SMLS01072983.1:0-26194 GCA_004785975.1 Popillia japonica
CCAGTTTTGTTTACAAGCTGGTTGACTTCATGATCGCAATTATTTTTTCCTTTATTTTGAACGACCGCACATGTACCGAATTATTATTGCGTTTTACATATTTTCTCTGGTAAAGCTTGGCTTAAAAAAATCTAACCCTGTGCCATGTGTCCTATTAAATTTTTGCATTTTTGCTTCTTTCCCAAATATAATTAAATAGATCATATAATTTGCCTTAAAACGCACTTCACAAAAATTTTCAAAATTTCTTTGGCGGCACACAATTTTACCGTCTTTTATAATATGTATTATACTGCGTAAAAAAGAGGCCAGTATAGCTCATCACTGTGTAACACACTAACTATTTTTTCTTTCAACCGTTGTTTCATTTACCCTTTGACAAATGCTCTCATATTTGTTCTTTATTTGATGTGCAATCGTCTTCTTTTTCTGTAGAAAATTAGTCTGAAGTGTATTTACTCCATAACTTTTATTGTCTACGTCATTCTATAACATTGTCTGTATGCAACAAAATGTTAAACATTCGCATACAGGGTTAGTTTTAAATAGCGTAAAATAAAAAATGGAGTGAAAGATACTTACGAGCCAATCCTAAATACAAAATTTTGTAAGTCTGTGTGCACAGAGTAACGAGAGAATGATTTTTCTTTAGTTGAGTCCGGCCCTGGCGCATCTAACATATGAAAAGCATGTCGGTATACATTAAACACTGCAATTTACATTTTCAGTGTGGTTTAGTATGCACTTGGCGCTAGATGTGGATGCATGTGTTCGCAATGGCAGCGTACACGAATGTCGAATATACCGACATGATTTTAATTTATGGAAAAACATGGCAAAATAGTCTTTTAGCAAAAAATTTGTACGCAGAACGTTTTCCAAATCGACGTCATCCCTCGGCTGCTACACTTGTGAGAGCTGTATATCGTCTTCATAAAACCAGTTCAGTAATTCCACGTTACGAAAGTGCTCCAAGGATAGACGCAAATTCTAAACATCGTACAAACGAATCCCTGCATAAACAGAACAAGCCTAGCACAGCAAGTTGAGAGAGAAGAGAGAGAAATTGAACAGCCAGATCTCGCTGCAGTAAAACCACCAACCAAAAATGGTATTTTCAATTAGCTCAACATTCACCATCCCTCGATATACAGCACAGCTCCTTGCAAGTTAGGATATCCGTAAATGTATTTGAAAGACATACCATTGGCGATACGACAACATTTATGGTTTATGGACTACGGAGCACCCGCGCATAGAAGTAGTTCAAGTGTTTTTAAACGAAACTTTCCCACATTGGGATGGACCTGGTAGTCACATTCAGAGACCCACTCGTAGTCCACATAGAAATCCGTTAGACCTTTGTCTGTGGGGAGACATGAAAAGTTTAGTGTATGATCGCCGTTGCGATATTGAAAATGTTGAAGATCTACAAGATCGCATTTTTGTTGCAGCATGCCAACCTTTCTGCGCATACATAATAACTTTCGTCGCAGCATTGGTGCTTGTATTATGGCTCATAGTGGATACTTCGCACCATACACCATAAATGCAGGATAAACAGAGACATGGACCGACTTTAACTGCATTTTTGGCCCTAAAATCTGAAAATTTTTGATGTGTTACAAACAAATTTCTTTTTTCATTTTCAGTTACACATTTATACGTAGTTTTCAGATTTGCGTAGTTTAATCGCTATTTAAAGGTATTCCTGTATATGAAAATATGTGCCCAATACAAAAATTAAGAGTGCCCGCTACAAGTACCATCAGTAGTGTGACATAATTATATCGGGTAAATTTAGTTTTACCATTAATTTTCTATACATATTTATACCCTAAATTTAAGACTATTCAGGCTGTTTAATAAAAAAATACCTCATATTTACTAAAAATACCCTCCACAGTTCGACTAACATGTAAGAAACACTGACGAAAAGGAATTAAAAACGAGATATACCACCTTATGTAGAAAATGATCTTTTATATTGTATATATACCTATAAACAATCCTCCCTGCTCCTACTATCAATACGAATTAGTTATTATCCCCTAATTTATCTACACAAACACTAATTATTTACCTGTTTTCCGTTATAACGAGGTAACCTCGCTTAAACGCAGATACAACTGCCAACAACTTTTGGGCTGTTCTCTCGAGATAGAGAAGGTTCAAACCGGGAGGTAGTGTCTTGTCACGTGAAACAGGATTTCCAGTTAGAGTAGATTCTAGAAAAGCTAACTGTACTTGGCCATTCCCGTGAGACATTGGGGAAGTCATTGAATTTGTGATTAACCACAAATTTCAATCTTATTAAGAATTATGTAAAGAATTTAAATTAAGTCATATGTATTGATTAAATCCAAATTTGTAGCATAACTAAAATTCTGCAAAAATCCCATTGGAAAAGGTAATTTATGACAGTCTAAATTACAGATTACATACATACACATCACTAACAAAACATAATTGAAACTAATTTGAAATCATTTAATTTAGTTGGAATTACCTGAAATAGTAATAGATACTACATTAAATTTTACTGTAAATTAAGATGCCATAATCTCTGTAAACGTCATAAAAGAGCTATCACTTATTATGTCTCCTTGTACTTATACACTCATATCTCAAATCAACGAGCACCCTTACTCATTTATATCTTGCCTAATTCTCTTACTTCCCCATCTACGCACGACCGATATTACTTTAACGAGGGTGTTTCCCGTCGTCTCCATCTCTAATTCACTGAAAATGCGAATTGTATATATTTAAAGTTTTCGAAGCAAAACTCTCTGCTGTAATACGGATCCCGAGCGGCGGAAGCATTCGCCACTCCCTAGTTCGATTTTAATTTCGAGGAAAAACAATAAAGCGTCTCGTCTGGAGCTCTATAAACTGCCTTCGAAAAGCGTGCAAATTAGTACCGACGACGTCTGCGAAAGCGGCTAAATGGATGAAGTTACCTTTACCTACGTGTATACCGGTTTTTAATTGCTTGTAAACTCGTTTTGCTCGCTTTACATGGCGTTTTACACTGCAAATATAGGGGATCATGTACTACGTATACAACATAGGATGATAAAATTATGCTGCGGAATATCTGACATCATAAATTTGCCATATTCCGGGTTCTCGTCTTCCTAGATCTCACTCGCTAGCAATACAATATTCCATTAGTGTGCGCAATAAAAGCTAAAGACTAAATGTATAAGCTAACAACGATAATAAAGTTTCTGACAATGTATCCAGTTTGCAACTACAGTTGTTTTGACAAGAAGACTTTACTAATTCTCTTGATGAACTAATTCGTATTCCTAATTAATTAAAAACTAGTTCTTAAAAATTTGCATCTTTTTGAAGATTGAAATAAAACTGTATCTACAGCTTTTATCCAGAACAACAACTGAAACCGACATACTAGAAAATTTTCATCAGAAATTCGCTTTTTTAAATAAAAAACCAATAAATTCTTAGCATATGACAAGCTCTTCTAGCAAGTTTTATTGATCACACATCTTCAAATTCTATGATTTAATTAAACATAAGTACGAATATCTGACCTAAGGTAAATAACGTATAGTAATTTGTTAAGTTGGACTATTTGTAAAGAATAGAGGATATAATTTTAGGTAGTTAGTAACAATTGTTAGATGCAAGCTGCAGTATTTCTTTTGTATACCGACATAATCACTGCAAAGTAAACGATCATAACACGCATGTGCATACCCAGTTCATTCTTTCTTTTGCCATATTTTCCTACATTCGCTATAACTAATACTACTCATGAAACTATCACATGCTCTCTGTTAGGTATAGTGGGAGAACATAGAAGTACATGTACACTTTCCGTCAGAATTAATGTCGTCGTCTATAACGCAGTGTTTATCAAAACTACTCACCATCAGGCCAAGCAAGCGTTCGGCCGGCATCGGTTTCTGTTGGTATGTGATTTATTGGGGTATTGGTATTTAAAACACCAGGGGCAATTGTGTTGATCAGGTAGGAGAATTGAAATTATTTCTTGAAAATGTTTATACCGAAATTTAAATATGCTTTAAATAGCTTTCTCACAGGGAAGTAATTGGCAAGGCCATATTTACATTTAACAGTAGGTAATTAAATAATTGTATAGATGATAAATAAAGCTGTATTAATAACTTTCTTTGCATAGCACACTATTTGAAAAAATGAAGTTCATATGCGTATAAAGTTTAATATTGCCATTAAATTCTGTGCAATTAATTTGATTATACTTATTTTAAAAATATAGAGAGAACAAAACAAGAATAATTTATAAATTTACTATGGCTTCAAGTAACATTAATTATGGTTTTATAAATACTAGTAAATTTTGATTAAAATTCGAAATAATGTTGTATCACTTACTGTTTGTATAATAATAAAAACAATATATTGTTATGTAAACTCAGCAAGTCATTATATAAACAAGAGCCCAAATTTATGCAGAGGCAAAATCGAACAAGACAAAAAGCACTTTGTGGAAGAATAAAAAAATCATAGAAATATCAGCTCAAGCTTTTGCGGATAGAAGTTTACAAAAGAACTCAGCGTTTTGATTCTATGAATAGGTTATTTAATTCTTAAAGTATATCAAATTAAAGAAAAAAGGTAAGGTAGCAGAAGTTGGATGGATTTATTTAAATGGAGTCATATTAATTACTTACTTTAAATAGTAAATCATACCTTTGTAGTATGTATTTGGGTTTGATTTTTTAAATCTCCCGCGTTAGGAGGAAGAACACGAAACAAAATAGTTAAATTTTGTGTATTAAGGAACCCGCTTTAAAAATATTGGGAGAATAGAGAAAAATAAAGTTACTTTGCAAATTTACTATATATAGCTTCAAAAAAAATTAATTATTGGGATAGTTTATTAATAACATTAATGTTTAGATGGCGATTTTTAAAACGTTTACTAAAAACTATTTACCATTGTAATAAAATTGTTGTTGGTAAGAAGATAATAACAATATTTGGTTTCATTATATTTTTTATTTAAAAGGATATGCTTACTTGGAGACAACAATAAAATAAAAGTTAAAGAAACACAAAAATTATTTATTAGTTTATAACATATTTTAAAAAATTAATGTAATCGAATAATAATGATTAATAATGATCCGTATATTTAATTCTCTTTCTAATTTAGTATGTAGCTGCAGTTTTCTAACAAATGTCCGTGTTCATTATTAATTATTTTTTATATATAATATAATAAGCAATAAAAACGATGCTTTCCACCGTTGCATTTAAGTTTTGTGTATTAACAGTATTTTAAAATGACATCTGCAAATTAAAGTAACCTACGTATGATAACTTTTTATATATTTACATATTATGTATACATTTTCAACACATAATTCAATTCTCGTACCTGATCCACCCTATTGTCAAGGTGTTTTAAATACTAATACCCCAATAAATCTCCTACCTACAGAAACCGATGCCGAGGGAAGACGTACTTGGTCAAACGGTGAGCAGTTTTCATAAACACTGCGCTATAGACGACGACATTAATTCTGACGGAAGGTATACCTCCCCGTCGTTTATTTTGCAGTGATTGTGTCGATATACTTACTTGTGCATACCTAACATAACCAAGTTGTCTGACAAGTTAAATATTACTGGGAATATACCTCCAGTCATTATAACCCTAAAAATAAATTTCACAGCAACCCCTTGACCATTGCAATTAGTTAAAAACTTATATAAATAATTACTTTTCTTATCATAAAACAAATATATTACATGCAACTCGTACAAAATTCGAATTAATTAACGAAAGAATAAAATAGATTGTGTAGATAAACTACATTAAAAAAGTATACCTAATATATAATTTTCCCATCTGTTTTTATTTCCCGAAATAAGATGACGTTAATATAATGAGCGGAATACCCATGCGTACAACACTATACACAAAATAAATAAAAATATAGCTTGTAAACAAAATTAGACAAGCAAACCCCTATGAATTAATAAAATCCTGGTTACTGCAGAACTTAACAAGTGTTTAGCAATACAGAGTTTAGAGTGAGGAAAAACGCCGGAATACACCATCAATGTCGAAACCCGTTACCCCGATGTGTGAAACTTGCACTCACTAAATAGTCTGTCTTTATCAGGCGTAGATTCTATCCCGGAACCGTATTACTTCGGACGCCCCGTAGTTAGCCTTGATTAGCTACCTCCATTGCTTGGGTCCCCATATTTTTCTCTTTTAGCATCTTCTCGATAAAGGTGATGATCATCTGCCCGTGGCCGCTTCCAGACAGCATCATCCGCACGACATTGACGATGAACATCGTCTTCTATAGAGTCATAATATGCATTGAAGTACCCATGTCCACTAAGAAACTGAAGAAGATCATAGTTTGCCTAGTTTGTCTCAATTCATCCACCCCATGGTGTTGCGAATGAGTCTGGTCGTCTATCGACTTCACGTTTTCTTCTGCCAGCGCCCCTGCCGCCTTTGTAGCGCTTTAACATTTGCTCTCACCTAGCCTCTATGATAGATGCATCTTGCGGCAGCTCAGTTCAGAGAACTGCGTTGTAGAACACATTTCATAAGTCGGGACCTAATATGGAACCCTGCGCTGCTCCTGCTGTTATCTTCTTCGTACGCGATCCGCTTGTGGTGTCGCAGATAAGCTTCCTGTGACTACGATAGCTCATAGTTAAGTAAGATGGAGTGTTGAACTTGGTATGAACGACAGCCAAGATGACGTTTTATTTCGCCGAGCAGAAAGCGTTTCTTACGTCCACCGTATCATTAAGTTAGCGGGAGCTGGAAAGACATTTTTAAAAGAGCTTGTCTCACAATATACATAGGTTATACAGTACAACACAAGTTGGAATAGACGGAACGCGATATCGTTTTTGTCACTGAACTCTATTAAAAAATAATATAAATTTAATTTCTATATCGGTGCTAAAGAGTAATCGAATTTAATATTATTTTTATTTAGTTTATTTCATGTTAGGGTTACGCACTTAAGGTCAATAAGAACACATTAAATTATGTCAATATATTCTATAAGGGAGTCTCTTCCATACAATGGCTTGTATAAACTAAATTGATACCCACTAATTTTCGTGGTTCGCGCGATTTCAATTTAGTAACAATTAACAAGTTTTGTATGCCAAATGATGCCAATGGAAAAATCTAAATTATTAGTTCATAATTTAGAATAAATAGTATTATTTGCATCATCAATTTCTTTTGGGAACCCACCTCGTTTAAGGTATTAACGCAGTCCCAAACCAGTTTGGAGTCAACACTTGCTGAACTAATCGCTTTAAGTATTGCTTGGCTGTCCGAGAAGATAGCGACGCTTTTACTGAACTCGGTCCATCTTTCCACTTCTCTAACGCAATGGTGAATTGCTGCTGCC
The DNA here is from genome assembly GCA_004785975.1 of Popillia japonica. NCBI lineage: Eukaryota > Metazoa > Arthropoda > Insecta > Coleoptera > Scarabaeidae > Popillia > Popillia japonica. Next base: position 7,416 of record SMLS01072983.1, read on the forward strand.
TCGGCTTGAAAGACCGTTGTGTCCTTGCTGAAGCTTATCGAGAGACCCTTCCTAGGCTTTCCTCCGTATATACCGACTCCTATGCCATGTTCAGTTTTGGAGCCGTCTGTATACCAGTTCGAGTCCGCTCTTATCGGAGGTCCTTTCTGTCCTTCTTGTCTGATATTATGACCTGGTATTTCCTATCCAGGTTGAATTTCTGAACCATGGAGTCGTTTGGCACCCCTGTAAGTGGTGCCTCCTTAAGTTCATTCATAAGTTGTGCGATTTACTTATCGGTGCTTGTTTATACGGCCATCTACGTGCTGCGGGCCTCGCAGTTCCTTGGATGTAAATATGTAGCGGTGGCAGATTTAGGATAACTCCAACGCCGCAGTAGGGACCGACCGCATCGCGTCGGTGGAACAGAGGCAAGCTACATAGTCTCTGAACCCCAACCAGCGCCCTGGCCGCCCCCGCCTGCTACGCCTTTGGCCACTATACTACTGCTCCGTAGGTTATCATGGGTCTGACTACCCTTGTGTATAACCACAGAGTCATTTTGGGGCTAAGGTCCCAGTTCCTCCCCGCAAAGCCGTCCGCCTGGGTTCACAGCCACGAGGGCGTGAAGGAAAATGAGGCGGCAGACGATCTGGCCAGACAAGGTTCGTCGAGGCAATTCGTCGGGCCTGGCCCATTCTTCGGTACCACAAAATCACAAATCAGAAAGTCCATCAAGGAATGGATAATAATAAGTTCAGGGAATGGTGGCAAAGATTACCTGGACAAAGACAGGCAAAGGAGTTCCTAAAAGAACAGAAGTCTGAATTCACTAGAGACCTGCAGGAAAACCGTAAAAATGATAGTAGGTCTATTGACAGGTCACTGTAGACTAAATTGTCTTGTTCTGAAACATAGTCATGTATGTAAGTACATGCACGGATTGTGTAGATACGCATTTCCAATACGTTGGATCCGTTATGCTAATTTAAACGAAATTACCTCCAAACAATTATCTTGTCCATAGAATGCAAAATATTCAAAACAACAAAGTCATAATACAACAAAACATATGTATAATAATAATGCAAATTATGCAAATAGACTACATGAGTACTTATATTTCCAATACACAATTCACGTAAACAACGAAGTTGTTCTGTGACAAAGACTAAGTTATTGAGCGCTTGAAACGTAATGAACTTTACTTAATTTTATTTTCCGAGGAACCTTAAAAACGCCGAACGCATTAATTTCATTCAGATAACAGCGCTTCGTCGCGAACGATAACTCGATCCAGCGAAAAGCGCATCAAAAAAACATTAACGATCTTGAAAGAATTGACAATTCGACAGGCAGAAATATCGGTTACGAAAAATACGGAGCTTAGAAGAGACTTATTTGAAAAGAGGATTATCGGCTCTTTTTGCATGATAACAAAAAAACTAAAGTGTTTTTCTTAAACTAAAAAAGAACCGCAACTGATAAGAATCATACAAAATCGAAGAATATTTCCCAGTATCTGCACAACATAGGTATGTGCCGTAAAATAATATCAGTGCTATGCGATGTCAGCAATCAATTTTACTTCTCTTTCCAATTTCACACAATTTGTACTAACAAACTTTAAATAGTATTGTTGACATACAGAAACCTGTAATGTCCATACTTTTACTGTTGCGGACACATGAAACAGATAAATTGATAAATTCGTAGATACTTTTCAAATCTTTCCCAGAAAAATTAATATTAGCACCAATGTGTGTACCAATACCAATGCGTTTTTTTTCCTCGGTAAAGTTCTAAGTATGCACATATAGATCGTAAATATTGTTCATCTCCAACAGCATTATATATGTGGCTATATAACAACAATAAAAAGACAACAACATCCTTTTGTAAAGAAACTAATAAGTCTTATAAGGAACTAGTGTACTTACTTTTTTTTTATTTATTAATATTCTTATTATAATTACAACATAACACAACTTTTTTGCTTTCTGACTCCTATGGCTAACTTTATATTTGAAGCACGCTACTTTTCGTATACACTTGAATTTACTCTTATGTTATGTATACCCCTTTAAGAGATTTAAAAAATTCACACAAAACATATATCAATTTTCCTTTGCCATATTGCCATGAAATAGCATTCACCTGGCTCCTAACTTTGTTAGAACACAGCGGATGAAATCTAATTTAAAATTCAATATATACTTTGAGCGCATGAAATATCTACATCACTTTGTTTCATTTTTACAAGCGCTCTTCAATATATTTCAATACCTGCCGCGTTTTGGTTTTATGATAACGAAGTATGCTTTATCGAAGTAACTAGACTTCTATTTAACTTTTATTTAAAAGGATAAAAGTTATTACACATACAGAGCTATTATAGAACACATATAGATATTTAGGTTGAAAACAAATTGAACAATCAGAACATTAAAATATTGCTGCTTTACAAGGTTTAGTTCATTTATTATTTCTCTGAAATATACTAAAGTTGCGAATAATGTTACTGTTTTATTCAAACGTGTTTGTTATCCATACTGTATTGATTTATGTTTACTAAATCGATTTCAACGACGATGAATTTCCATTATGCCTTTGGCGCAACTTTTTAACATTTAATTTGCGCTACACATTCGTATTTATCGAATTGCAGCTATCTCCAGTATTAACAGTGAAGTTACGAATGTATACCGACCCTTTTAATGGTTAATGTCACGAAAACCAGATATTATAAAAATGTTTTGCACTGGAACCACCGTAAATTATACACCATCTTAATACACCCGTGGTATGCAGAAGTTTCTATAGTTTGGCTATCAAGATTAGGTAACTCAATATAGGTATATAATGTGTTTTATGGATTAGTAGGTAGAACAACTACCACTCGCTAAAATTTTGCTAAATGAAACGATTTAATCCCATGCCACAGAGCTGGGGCATCCCTGGCAGGGACCTTCGCACTTTTCAGTCTACCGTCGGACGAAATGGTAAGGAAATACAAACTTTTTGAAGAAGCTAAGCAATAAGGAAGAGTGGCAAAGAGAACTATCCACCTACTCCCTAAATGCAAACACCATTAAATGGTATACGGATAAGGAAACAGATGCAGAAGTATTTAGGGCCAGGAACCAAATACTCATAGTCAATGGGAACTACCCGAGCTACCTGCAAAGCAGAAATTAATGCTATTGAAAGATGTGTTCAACTGAATCTTGACAGGAAATAACGAACGCAAAGTATTGCAATTTTCTTCATCAAGTAGCAGTTCTAACACTATCAGATCGAAGATAGTCTGGGAATATTTAGAAAATATAGATAATGTACGCAAACACAATTGAGTTGCATTATGCTGGGTACCAGGGCACACTGGAAACATTGGCAACGATAAAACTAATCTAAACTACCAAATCACAAATCAGAAAGTCCATCAACGTCCAAGGAATGGTGGCAAAGGTCACCAGGAAAAGACAAGCAAAAGAGTTTCTAAAAGAACAGAAGCCTGAATTTACTAGAGACGTGCTGGTTAATGACAGGAAAACCGTCAAAATGATAGTAGGTCTGTTGACAGGTTACTGTAGACTAAATAGGGATATGTACAACATAGACCTAGCGGAAGATGCCACCTGCAGATTCTGCAAGGAGGTTGAAGAAACCCCAGTGCATGTGCTGTGCTATTGTGAAGGCCTGGCAAGGACAAGCTTTCTAATAATGAGGGTTTCCGGGTGTTGACCGTGTCCACCCTGCCGTGTCCGTATTAACTGACAATCGCAATCAATAATGTGTGAAAAGAACAGTCCGTTGCTATTGCATTTCCACACTGCATAGGATTGGATTTTTTCCCTCAATCGTCGATTCTATAGGTAATCTAATGTAAGTATCGGTGAACTACAATGAACGAAATGGAAAATTGGTGTATAAGTTAAAGATGTAAGTAGAAGCGACTAATGATGAGAGCTTGTCGACGATGGATGATTATATTTTTACGATTATAAAGATCCTACAATCGATGGAAATAGTTCAACCAACAACTATAGATATAAGTAGTTAGAGTGCGGTACAATTTTAAAGTAACTAGGTAGTTTATTTGTAAAGTCGATGTTATAATGTATACATTGACATGAAAAATTGTTTTTTTGTTCGTATATTGATACTAACAATATATACAGCAACTTCCAATATATAATTTGAAACAATTCGGAAGACACAATTTTTACTTCAGTAAGTATGTATATACGTGCATACATATGTATGTATACATATATACACCTATCTGTCAGCTATGCAAAAGTCGCTTGAATAGAACATACGAAACTATACATAAGAACTGAGCCTGTGTAGTAAAAAAATATACCAAAACATGTTCTTTGTATTTGTTGTTAAATCATTTAAAAGTACAAAAATATACAGAGCAGATAATTTATAATATTATATTTTAATTTTATAAAAAAATGAAAAGAACATTCCGTGATAAATCTGTACTGCCAAATCTACCTACATTGTTGTTTATTTCATCATTCATCGTTCTTTTCGCTATCGATAATGTCAATTTCACAATTTCCATAATTCCGTTTAACTTTCGATTGATCGGCCGGCATTGAATATGTACCTATCCAATATTTGTCCATATCATTTTAGAATATCCTATCGAAAATTTTGCAGTGAGGCAATTATAAAATGCTTTTTTGCAATAAAAGAAAGAAAAAAACTAAATATTCCACTCAAATTACTTACGAGATGATTTTGTGATTATTCTTTAAATACTCATAGTGAGAGTACTGGAGAAGTTCTACTTTATAGGTACCCTCTGTCGTATAAAATAAGATGGCATTAGAGAGAAACTGCGGTTGGCCACGTACACTGCAACTCGTAAACCACGTGCTGAAGACCGAAGTTTCGCACGTATCGCATTTGGAGCGTCACGAATAGGGGCAGAAGAGACATGACAACATTGTACTTAAGCCCTGCTTACAGCATCTGCTACTTTAAAAACTGAGAACTGTCGTCCTCAACTGTAATGGGAGCTGCCGTATCTATATTAAACTAATTAATTTGAGAAATGTATAACCTAAACTACATCATGAATAGGGTATTCTGAGTATCATAGCTAAAAGTTAGACGATTATATTTTAACATGTAATAATTGTTAGTGGTAACTAAAACAAAATAAATACAATACGTGTACTATGTGTTTCACTGAACAATTTGCTACATAGTTGTATTAATACCGTTTTCTAAAAATTATTACAGCAAATCGAATTTACACAATTCAGTCAATTTAGTACTTCAGCGTGATATAACTGTGATATGCGCATGTTATACAAAAGTAAAATTGCTTATAACATGTATAATTGGAAACTTAGAAACCAATATGTCTCATAAAGTGGATCTGATGGATAAGTTGTAATTTCTGTCTATAAATATGAATATTTAAGTATTTTTGCGCTACGATATACTTATCTGTTTGATTAAATGTACTAATTATCTGACGGCTGAGTTAATTATAAAGAACTGAGAAAAAAGATTTCGCCTAATCCAGCAGAGTATACTTCAATCAAACAATCCAAGAGAGAATCCGTATATCTGTGATAATATCTCTGGTATGATCTTTTGATATTCTATCGGTTTTACACATTCATTTTCAATGAATTGATGCAATGGTCAGCAAAATGCCTTGGAGACTTGCTTAGTCAAAATTACAAATCTGAGAATCCTTTCCGACGTGAGAATAATCAGCAATATTCTTATAGAGCTACTGCTATTGCAATGTTACTAATTGTATTATTGCAACTTTGAGCAAAGAACTAGGAATGTTCTTTATACTTTCTGGATTTTACAAGACCTTCCCATCCCCAGTTCTTGCAAATTTAGCATATATGTACATAATACATCTCTCTATAATCTCCCAAAAATGGGGGGTGAGAGGGAGGCTTGTACTTTTTCAATGCAAGGCTGTATTAGTACTAAAGCTAAACATGCATTAATGGTGCATGTTTATTCAATCAATATGAAATATTCTACATACTTCTTGCACGAAAATGTCGGTGCGCGGTGATGTAAATAAAATAAACATGTTTACCTTAAAGTTCTTTGATCGTAATTTATTTATTAATTCACCAATGTATGCAGTGTTAGCATTTGGTACTAAATCTTTAAAGCCAAAATTAAGTGTACAAATAAACTCTGTGTCTCTGCCATTTGTAGATGTTGTGTAAAATCTAGGGCTTATAAACTATTATATTATGTGATATCAAAGGTTTCCACGGTCCGAGTCTCTATTATGAGGGATTTTGACCGCATAAGTCTGGTATAGGTAGATATACACAAACAATCAAATAAAATAAAGTGCAGAAAATAAGTAAAATAAAAGAAACTACAAAGTCAACGTTTTACAACGGACGTAAGCGGCTTCTTCAAGAGTGGAATGATGAATAAGGTCAAGTGAAAGGAATACGATACCTCGGCGTGTCGACCACGCTAGAGGCAAAAATCTTCTGACTTTGGTTATTTCTATTAGGCTCAGACCATGCGGTTAGTCGTAGTTCTAAATGCAAAATCAAATAAGCAAAACAATACCTTCCGATGATAATCTAAGATGATAATCGATTTTTTAAGTATTTTCGAAAAATGATGACCGGCAGTTTAACGTACCGCATCCCTGTACTAGCTTTAAACATACATACTTACATACGTACATATACAGTGCTATTATTTTACTATGCAACATATCCCTATGTTGCATTTTAAAATAATCGAGTCAAAGCATCGAGCTATCGAGCAGCGATAGGCAACCCATTATACATACTACCCTATCTTCAAGAATAATTATTTTTTAGTGTCAGTGTTAATTGAAATACGTCAAATATTCTTTCGCGTTTCAAACTAATTTGCAATACTTCTTTTATACTCTTCTGTGTTGTGTCTTAAAGGAAAAAATGCGCATGTGTTTAAACTCTAAAAACAGACAAAGAGGTCATGAAATTTATTGATATACATAAGGAATTGAATGTTTAAATAAATGTTTTATTATAAGTATTTTTCAAAATGACCGCCATATGACCGCCTTCTTGTTCTAAACAATAACCTAACCGATAATAACAATTTCGTATAGAATTGGTTATTTTACTTGGTGATGCTCTGAGATTATTGTATACATTTGTGGCACAATGGCACAATAGGGATAATAATAATAATAATATTTGACGTATTTCAAGTGACACTAAACAATAATTATTCTTGACGCTAGGGTAGTATGTATAATGGGTTGCCTATTGTATAATGCTTTGGCTCGATTATTTTAAAATGCACCATAGGGATATGTTGCATAGTAAAATAATAGCACTGTATGTATAACATTGCACTTATTTTGGGTTTCGTATTTCGGCATCGATTCTGATAAAGATGAGTTTTTGGTTGCTCTAGCGAAAGTAAAATATAATTGCAGTATAAATGTCTCCATTGCCATTCAATGGAGAATGTCAAAAGTGGCCACCTTTTGTAACTAAATAACAAAAATCTTAGCAAAACCATTTTACAGTAAGAAAAACTATACATACGCTAATCTTCCTTTTTATATCGCTGCAGTCAAATGACAATGTTAGTAAAAGTTATGTAATAATATGTACGAATTCGTATTACACACAATCTCCAAGTGGAATTGCCAATTCAAACAAGCGCTCCCGCATAACCCTTTTTAGGAAGATAAGAAATATACGTATTATGCAAATGGTACATAAAGTGTATCTCAAACGGTGCAATCCACAAACAAAGGGGGTTCTCCAAATTGTCTCGTACATGCGCTTGAATATTAATAGCGACATAATTACATATCAAAGTATATATGTATAGGAAAATGCACAAATCGAGGTTTAATACACAAAGGCTTTAATGAAATTTATATTATCTTCGCTATCTTCACCTGGTCACATGGTTCTTCACCCACCGATATATACAAGCTGTCCGCCTAGCCAAGTGTGCCAACGGAAGATAAACTCACTTCAGAGCATTTGATGGAAAAAGCAATTTGCTCACCAATAACAGATATCTACATATGTAATATCGAGGGCAAAGGTAACGACTCAGACTGCAATAAAACTTGTCTATTATCGGCTTTCCGTCCCAAATCGTCATTCAGGGAAACATAACTGGGCAATTGAAATAAGCCGTATAGCCCCTGCTAAAGGGAAGCGAGCATTTAAAAGAATTTAAACCAAGCAAATTATGAATATATAAGAAAATAAATATGGTGTACTGGTGTACACAAAACATATCCAAAATAATTAAAGAAAAAGCAAGTTCATGATAAATAGAAAGAAATAGAACTTTCTCAGATTTGAACGTATTAATCGTTTTAATAAATTTTGCACTTACATTAATTTCAAAGAGATTAAAAATATAAAGGGAGTAATAGGAATTTCTTAAAACAATTAACAATTTTGAATGAAATTGTGTATCATTTATTAATGAAATACTAATCAATGCTAAATTTCTGATTTTACAAGACCACTAAAATGTCGTATAATCCCTAGACAATAAGTTTTACTTTTTCGTCCAATAAGATGTTTTAAAATCCACTCATAATTAGCTTCAGATATGATTATCCAACACAATCCAAATCAAATTTGTTGTGTTTATTTGAGGGCGGACAGGAATATACACAGATATATAGAAGCGCAACTAATTACAATTAGTATGGTGAATATTTAGTGTGTAACTAAATTAATGTCTACTATGAATCGCGAAATACCTCGAAAGTTTTAACAGAAGGAATTATGACACTTTTTCGAGAGGTTTATTCTACGCGTTCTAAGATTGTGGCGTGCATAAATAATTCGGTAGGTTTAGAAACTGAATTGAAATTTTGTTACTAGTGTTTTACTTATACTTAATGGTATTGAATTTATTATTACAAACTGGAACCAAACGCAAACCCGGAGCAAATAAACAACAACATTAGAGAAAGATAATTTATTTATCCAAGTGAATTGGCACGGCCGCTTTCGAGATCTAAATCCCACTTTGTGTACGTTTGGACTTGTATAGGAAGGTTTTGGGATAACAATAGCAGAAACAGACAAGGCTTGCGGATCTATTGTTTACAAAAACGGACAGAAGTAATACCTCTGTTTGGTACAACACTTGCATATATATTCAATCAGAAAAAGGTTAGAAAATGTAATCACTGCCAGTGATTATTAACAACACCAAATATTAATTCATTGTAAGTGTGTTAATACGATTTGTGTGTGTGTGTGTATTTATTTTGCCAGAGTACTCTGCTGTTTCATTACTAAAAATAATTTTATTTATTTTATAAAATTATATATGTTGTTTGTATTTGTTTTATTTAAAAGAATTTTGTTATAATTTTTTTGTCTATGACTATGTATCATAGATGTATGATATATGATAAATTAAAAGTTTTCTGTTTTACAATCACGTAAATATTAGAAAATATAAATTTCTTTAAAATATTATTTGATTTAAATTGTATCTAACTTTTTGCAAACAATTTTGTATTATTATATGAAAAAGCATATCATTTCATAACAGCATAATAGTGAATACTTATAGTGAAACAGAAAAGAATGCCTGTGTGTACGAAATCTACATATTTAAGAATTTCACTAGACCTTAATTTTTAATATAAAGAGTAATTGCAACAATTGTAAATGAAATTATATATATACAGGGTGTCCGCGATATACAAAGCATGCTTTCTTTGATTTCTGATAAATTGCTGGTCCTAAAAAGGACCTTTTTGAGAGACAGGAGAAAATGTATTACAGGAAAGGCTCAATGTGTTGCCCATTTGCAAGAACACACGCCTCTAATCGTCGGGTAAATCCTGCACTGATCGGCTGGCGCTGTACAGTATGCGTCGAAGTTTGTGACATGAGAAATAATTTTTTTTTCTCGTTTACCCTTACAGATAGACCCAAGGTGTATTATATGTTTTTGTTTCTAAATCGTTGTAGCTATCATCCCTTAAAAGCATGCTTATATATATCGCGGACACCCTGTATACATAGCTTTGCATTTCTTGCAACTTCTACCTGAAACTTATCTGCTAGGTATCTGTCTTTCGTTACAGTCGACCAGTGCGATTAGTCAAATGTTTCGAATATTTGTGAAAGGCCATATCGCTTGAAGGCTAAGTCGTTTCTTTTGCCCTTGATAGTACGTAATGTAAAATTATACTCATTTATACAAGCTGCTTTTTGCAGAGGTGTGTTATGCATCCTTATTTTTATAATAGAACCAGTTGTATGTCATGCCGTTGTAAAATTCTTTTTACTACTTTAAGATTTCCCTTACATAATCACATAATTACTTAATTATTCAGAAAATTAAATTTTCTCCTTCTTATTAGTAATATTTTCTGTTTGACTGGCTTCAACAAAATCTTAAAGTTACTTTCCTTTTAACGCAACATAACGGAGTAAATATTCTACGATTCAACATAGAAAATGTATGTGATAATTTAAACTAAATTTACCATTTTCTTGTTTTTTTATCAGTTATAGTGATATTTTAATAAAACAATATGTACTGTAAATATAAGAAAAGATTGTTTAAAACATGAAATTAATTATTATTACTTATTTCTTCATAATCGGCCCATAAAATCCAAAAGCTATCAAAAAAAATTGCTATTGAGTTCAAAATTATATGTAACATTGCATTTATCACAGCTAGTCGCTTTTAGAGCAATTTTGAGATTTATTGGCAGACTAGCATACCTATACAAAGACATCGACTGCCTTTGAGCGGTTGTATACCAAAAACAGTTACTCAGATAATAGCTAACTCGTGCGAACATAATTGTTCTCTTGTAAGTGTTAAATATATTTGTAGAACACTAGACCTATAACCTTTTGCTGTGTGAACTTTAAACTGTACGTGTTTTATATGAATAAATATAAAATATTTATGTACGTATGTATAAGATCACCAGAGAGAATGTATCTGTATGTTTGAATAGTTTCAATACATTTTAAAATTTGTTAAATATATCTATACCATTCATACATTTTTAGTTTTATGATGTCATTTTTTAATATACAAAACTGCTTTAATCTGTTGCAAGTTAAATTCATATCATACACAACATTTTCCAAAAGATTTATTCCTAAAAAGAAGGACAAATATTAAAAATTTTAATTAATCGTTGAACTAATATATTAAACGATTATATTAATATTGATTGGTAATTGACTTGTGATTTCAACAGTGTGTAATACCTACGTGTTGCCGATATAAGCATAATGATGTTTATATGGCAGGAACAAGTGAACAATACCTACCATAATGATGCCAGAATCTAATTTGTAAATTTTAGAATTAGTATATATGTATGTACATATATGTATATGGTACTTTTTATTTCCGGATACTACTCAATTGGATTACAAATCAATTTATTACAGAACCTATTTATAAAAAAATAATTATACTCCGACAGAGCAAGAAATTGACATTTAATTCGTGTAAAATAGTTTTAATAAACAACTAACCATGACTGTCAACAAAATTATATAAAGTCAAAGAAATTCAATCCTGATAGGATCACGTTTACAACCTCATGAACAAAATAAAATATTTTTCAATTGCACATTTATAATCATAGGAAAAACGATTTGAAGGTATATCGATGTATTTTTATCAATATCCAATAATTCTATTCAAGAACTAGGGAAAATATGCCAAAAAATCTAGTCAAGAGTTCAATTTAATAAAATTCATTATTTGGCACGAATTAAGTATAGTAACGAAAATCTAATTATTTATATATACATACATATATGTCTGGAATAAATTGATTTTTAATTGATTTGAGTTTTAAATAACCTAAAAGTGGAAGAAGTATCCGGAAATAAAAAGCTAATTGTATACCCTGTCTAAGTAACTAAACTAGTAAATAAAATCACTGATAAAATCGTCTATTGGAAATTTCTATTTAGGTTACACCCGGCACTGCAGCAGGGTAACCTTGAGTAAATACAGTACAGTAAAATCTCGATATGCCAATGGACTCGTTTATTCTTACGAATTATCAGGATTTTGAATAAACGAAATTAAGTATGTATAGTAAAACCAATGAGGGAGGGATAGAAATAAGAAAAATATGTATAGATATGGTTAGACAGAAGGTGATTTATTAGAAAACACATTTCTTTAAATATGTATTACAAGATATACAAACAAGAAGATATATTGTAAGCTAACAAATATGCACATTTAGAGAAATAAATCGCTATTGTTCGGCGAATATTACGAATTACCAAAGGGAGCGTCAGGCTGTTACGAATTATAAGACGTTTACAATAACTTCAATAGAGATACTATTACGAATAACCAAGAGGCCCGAAATGCATTGGTTTTTTCCGATTTATCGGAATTTTTTTAGAGGATAGCCAATATATTACGAATAAACGGGGTTTACAAATTATAGGGCGGCGAAATACCGGGATTGTACTGTACTACCTATAACAATAATAATAAATTTTAGGAAGCAGTCACGTAAATATTAAGTCGTCTCGGTGGCTTTGTTAACCATAAGCAATTGTTTCATAAATCTGTATCAGTTATTTCAATAATCACTAGAATTGCAGATAATAGGGTACAGAACATGTACAGAATGTATCTGTTATCTCCTATTTGTTCTACTTTTAAATGCAAGTAATTCTACACGGAGAAAAATTTATAGTATTTATAAGTATAAATATACTGCATTTTAGTATAATTTATTGCTATATATAGGACAGCAACATAGCATACTAAATTTAACAATAAATTTATTCCTGGAAATTAAGTACCTATTATACTTCAATTTACTATATTTTATAGTAACTTTAAGTAAATTGCTTGTACTACAATTAGCAATAATTTGTACTAACAGATTTACAAAACCGTTTCACAAATACAAAGACCGCGTCATACTGCATCTCATTCTTTTTACGTACGAACGCCTTAAACCTTCTCTCTCTCTCATTTCATTAGTGTTCCAACGTGCATAAATTGAAACTACCTTTATTTAAACACCAATATAAATACTTTTAAAAACCAATGAACTAGTTTTGCTAGATGTTGTAAATTATTTTTATTTAAAAATTTCATCAAATGTAGCAAACCTTTTGTTTTAATCTTAAAACATTTTGTTTTAAGATTTTAGGAACAAAATTGTTGTTGGCCATTAAACACAGTGTTCGTAATTTTAATACAATTTATACTATTCGTAAGTATAAATTTCTAAATAAAATGTTTTGCTGTCACATTTTTCTCAGTGTATTGGAGATCTACATATATTTGTTATACGTATTTGTTTTGCAACTGAATGTGCACTTCTTTCAATTGCTTCTTTCAAAAAAGAAAAGAAATTAAGTTATGGTTTTATCATTTACTGTGCGTAATAATGTAACTTATTAAATTGTGATTCTGGATAAAAACTTTTTAAGATACATGCACTTGGGTAACATTGCCCAACATTATTGCCGGTGGAAAAATATTATGCTACTTACCGATTTTGTTTGCGAATAGTAGACGAACACTAATCGGCTTGTTTCATTATATTGTAGCCGCTAAATCTGAAAATAGAAAAGTCAATTTAACTTAGTAGCAGTTCATCAAGAACAAACAATTACAATAATAATAAAGTAGAGTTACTAGTAATAGTTTCAGACACGATGATTTTGTACAAATGTACCGAATGAAAAGGTCAAGTGGAGATTTAATGCTTAGAGGTTCAAAGCGAAACTTTAGCTTGCCGCTGTCTATGAAACAGCCAGGCTTATTTGTAGAGCTTTATCTGTAAGCTCTTTACCTTTAGTTGAAAAATACTGCTGTTGACTTAACTTCAACTTCTACTGTCTACTACTTGCCGACACTTTTCTCTCGTGTTTGCAAGTACAAATACATTTTTTTTTTCGGGTTTATTATTATCTTAAGTTTCATCAAGTATTATAAAAATTTAATTAAAATATAAATTTGAAAACAAACGAGAATGAACTAAACAGTTTATTAATTTTAACAAGAATGTGAGAAACTATAATCTTAAGTAAAAATGTTTGCATGTATTTAAAATAAGTCTGAGGCATCTAGGTGAGGCGTGCCGAGCGCAATATTGTAACTTTTAATCTAAACATTTTATCTTTTTTTGTGAACATTTTTTTATAAAGAAAATGTTTTAAAAATCTAATTTTGTAACTTGTGTACAGTAGTAGATACTTTAGTGATATGTAATTATCTTAATAAGACATCTCGCTGTGAGGGTCAATAAATACAAACACCGATTATACAAAAGTAATAATAATATAACGTAAAGACAAAGACGAAAATACAACCATAATGATAAATTTTGAAAATGATTTGCAGTTAGTTATCTCAAAATGTCAAGTTTTACAATTCATATGTTGTATTAACGTACTAGTTCATTTCGTAAATATTTACGTATTTACTAAATATTACAGCCAAATATAACAACAATTATGTTATATTTTATTAATCAAATTAATCTTCTACAAAATCTTTTATAGTCGATGCATCACTATCACTTAACTAAATTATAAATTTTTAATACATTTTGGTAGTAACCTTTAAATACTAGTTGTATGTCAAATACAATATTTCCAATGTTACCGTGTAATATTTTGAACAACTTGTCAAATAATATTCAACGTACTTTCCTGAAATTTAAAATTAAGGTTTTATAGCAAACATGCGTACTACAACTCAATTGATTCCACAAATCTCTCCGTATTTGATTTTGTGTCGCTTAATCCTGGTATTTTACTCCTCTTCCGTCAATGATACAGAGCATTGCTTAGTACAATAACATTCCTGCCAATGCAATTTTCGATGACATTGAAGTCTCCGACCGATCATATGCGATACATATTCGATTGGATTCAGATTCGGAGAATGAGCTGGTCATGGAAGCATTCGTATACGGTGCTCTTCCACAAAGGTCTGTACTATACGCGCGACATGCGGTTAAGCATTATCAGACATGACCTGTTATCGGCTGCTGTATACGCAGCAGACGTGTACGTCCTCCATGTACCTATAACATCATCCCCTGCCATAATGCCCTGCTGACGGTGGATATGGCGTGGTTGTGCACATTGCTCGAGTAGATGCTCACCAGGTTGCCGACAAGCTAAAATTCACGCATCACCGATGCCCAATTCGAATCTTGATTCGTCGGAAAACAAGATGTCCTTTCACTCGGCAACCCACCGATGCCTTGCGTTGACCCACTGGTAGTGTGTGCGCCGGGAATGAGTGGAAACCACTGCAACGCCAGCGCGCTTGCAGCCACCATCTGCCAAACGCCCCATACAGTGCACATAGTTAGTGCGCCTTCCCTTCCTGCTGGCCAAACGCGCGCGACGTTACAAAAGGGTGCGTCATCGCGTGCTGCGGTCGCGCGGAGCTGTCCCGCCCGCAGCTGAAGGCGCGTACGTCGTACCTCAGTCCATTCTCACCCTGCCCGTTGCACAACCGATAACGATCGCTCGAGCGTGCGATCTAATGGAAGGATACACCCGCCATATGCATCCTCACAAACATTCCGCAGTCAAACTCGCTTAAGTAGCGCAATCAACCCGCCATTATGCCACAAATACAACTACATTCTGGACCATCACACGACCCTAAAAACGACCGGTTTCGCCCAGCTGCGTCGATCTCAACGATGATGCCATTTTCCGCCTGTTGGAGCATCTCAGTAAAAAATGCGGCGATGGCAAACGCCAAAACTCGCTGCATAGACTCGGCTATCGAAAACCTTGATTTTATAGATGTATATTCACGTGATCAGATTATACAGGGTGTGCTCGTCAATTATTTGCAGCAGTGTATATCTACATATGTAGTACAATTAAATATGTAGCACAGTAATATCAGAGAGTAAGAAACTGGTACCTGGTCAACATATATCAGTACCATTGTATTAAAAATATGTACAATAAACATAATTCATTAATTCAGTAAACTAGCGTACATATGCACCTCTAATGTGTCGGTGTATAATTTGTACAATTTTGCGTTCACTATGGTTGATCGTTCACTGAAATAAACAAATATCATCAAAGCCGAACCAATTCAATTTACTTTTGCAACATTGCACGTATCTAAATCGAAACAACTAATATAGAGCATCCAAAACTGAAACAATGTATGAAGCAAATAAAACGAAAAACGGAAACTACGAAATTCCGGTTAATAGCAAAGCCACACGTTCCGAACTTTGTTGAGTTTCAATTAGCGAAACACAGTTTATAGTAATGCTATTCGACTTCCCTTGAAACTTTAAAAATAACATATACTTGATTTGAAAATGAGAAAACTAGCAGAAGTTGCACTGCAGAACGAGATACACTTTGCGTATATTTCCTGAACAAAACTTGTTCCATATATTTGGTGCTTTTTCACTAATTCTCGCCAATAACAACACTTATTATAACATATTGACCGAGTTCAACCGATTTTGCTTAGCACTGTGTATTAATCCACCAAAAGGATAATATTATAATTCTTTATAAAAACCTTGTTTTTGATACATACATTTGTTATTGTACACATTGTGCTTAATAAATTTGATTTTTCAATTTTATATATTATTTCATATTTGGTGGATGCCCCGGGTATAAGGTCTAAATTATATCGGCATAAATTTGTGTAAATATACATACACATATACTATACTTTTTTACTAAAAAATCAACGAAAATAGGAATTAAAAAAGTTTTCCTTATTGTAAAAATTTATTTAAAAGTTTAAGCAATATTTTTTACATATCGCTCTATCAATTATGTTGCTTTTTTCAAGAAATCATATTGATCTTTATAAACATTTTAGCTTATTATAAAGGTTTCCGGATGTTGACGTGTCATGGCTAGTAACATACACTGTGTGCCACAAGCACGTTCGGTCGATTCTACGAAATCCTGAAGCACTAAAATAAAAACAAGACTGTAACTAGAAAGTCCATATTAAATGCTATTACGCTATTATCTAGTAAGGAATCCAGTCCCCGTTATTATCTAATATGGCCTGCCAACGGCGCGGCATACTAGTAACAAGAGTTTCGGCATATGGAACGACGAATGATTTAAGCACGTGAAAATCTTAATCGCGATTCGGATAAAGTCATCTTTATTGAAGCTTCATTCTGCGCATGGAGTTCTTTAAGGCGTGCTTGGTCTACCCGCCAAAAGCGTGTGCTTCAGTGCACTGTTAAACATCCTATTAAAATTCATGTTTGGGGGTGTTTGAGTGAAAAGGATTTCGGAGCGTTACACCTCCTTACATAAAATCTAACAGCAGATCGAATGGTTAAAATCTACCCAAAATGTTTGGTACCAAATGCTGGAAAGTTGTATAACAAGTCAGAAGATCATTGGATTCTGCAAAAGGATAACGACCTTAAGCATTGTAGTCGGAAGTGTACAAGGTAGCGTGAAACAAAAGGCATCGTGTGGTTGCAATGGCTAGCTCAATCTTCAGATGCTAATCCCATCGAAAATGTGTAGTCGTTTATGAAGGATAGTCTACGAGGGAGAGGTACCTGGACTTTGAAGCAGCTATCTCGACAGATTCGGCAGTTATGGCGTTCCTTACCAGCATCATATGCCGAAACTCTTATTGCTAGTATACCACGCCAGGCTATAGTAGATAATAATGATAAGTGGATTCCTTACTAGGTAATAGTGTAGTTGTATTTGGTATGGACTTTCTAGTTACAGTCTTGTTTTTATTTTAGTCCTTCAGGATTTTGCAAAATCGACCGGACCTAATTGTGGGACAGAGTATATATACGTACAAATAAAAATAAAATGCATAAGATACATATACAATAAAAACTTTCCGCATCTATCGTAGTCGACACATCAAGTTACCGTCACCTTCTGACATTCCTCACCTACCAGAACGGTTCGCCTCTAGTGTGGTTTACACGTCGAGATACTGTGACCTTCTGGTACCCCGTAGATACCCTCTTTCCTCCTGAAAAAGCCACTTATATTAATGGCGAAATGTCGAGTTTTTTATTGTATATCTTGTGCCTTTTATTTTTATGTGCACTGTATATACGACACGTCAACTCCCAAAAACGTTTATAATAGACTCGGGCCGTGAAAGCCTTCGATGTCATTTAACATTTTACTTGATTATCTGCAACGTTGTATGATGAGCCAGATTGAAAGTGCAAAAGTCTTTCCTAATTTAAAATGTAATTACATACTTTGACTTATTTGATTACATGTATTTCGAAATAACTGCCAATTACATTGTCTTTCTTTTAGTTTAATAGTTTCCTGTAGGCAATCATATCTATCACAATATTCTAATTTATGACCTTGACGCAATCATATTTTAAAACAAAAATTCACATTTATCAGTAACGGAAAAGTAAAAAGCGGAACTTTAAAGCATGCCAAGTCACAAAAGCTTTCGTATAGAAAGTGATAACGATTTAGACGTTTGCTGAAATACCGTTTGATATCTCACACACCTGCTAGTATGGTGTACGATATAGCGCTTTCGTCTTTTACGCTTCACCGCATTACAGAGAGATGTGCATACAGGTAGTAAATTACCAGTTAGAATGACTCGTAAATTCGCTTTTAAGGTTATTACGTCAACGGTATATCTATCGCGCGCATCTTAGTCGGTAACATTATCACATCAGCGACATTGACCTCGGGATTTGTACTACCCCACACTTGTACCTTATAAACCCTCTATCACAGCCTGTCTCATAAAATCTCCTTAGTCGCCGGGACCTT
>SMLS01072984.1:0-46277 GCA_004785975.1 Popillia japonica
GCAGATGCTAGACGAGCTTTTTACCGAAAGTTGCAGTATTGGGTCTCGGTCATTGTTGGTTTCAACAGGTCGGAGCATTTTGGGAAGGATTTTGAGACACCAATTTCCAGGTCGAGTGATCCCCCGTTTAGGAGATTAGCTGTTCAGAGCGTCAGATCTAACAGCACCAGTCTTCTTTCTTTGGGACTTTTTAAAATCTCGCGTTTATCGCAGTAAACCACGAACCATAAAAATCTTGAAACTAACATTGAAGAATAAATAGCTAATTTGGAGCCAGATGTTTTGCGAGCAACAACTCAAAATGTCGTAAAACGAGCTCAATTATGCATCAGCTTGGGAGGTGGCCATCTGAGCGATATAATTTTTTCCAATTAATATCATGGTTGGGTTGGTCTGTAATGTATCTCGGAAGTAAACCAGCCATTGTTGCAACGCCATCTGTTAAATCGTGTTGTCGTTCAGTACTCAGATTTTGTTGCAAAAAGAAGAATGCTGCATGATGCTTTTAGAGCCTTTTCCAATGTATTCAAATTAGCTTAGTCAATAACCTGCTTGTAATGGCAATGAGTTGTCTACGGGAGTAGAATTTTTCAAGTAATTTGTAGAGGGAAATATCTCTTAGAAGTCAAGCAGATTGACCATTAGTTTGCAAAAAATGTTATAATCGTGGTTATGGGTTCAATCTGCTGAAAATGCTATCAAAATTGCGCCAGAATCAGTAGCAAAATTCACTTTTTCATGAATAGGAATTAGAAATTTAATAAAATGCTGCCTTAAACATTTAAAGACCCATATTTTTATCAATCAAACGACAAGGAAGTACCATCCAGCATTCTGTCTTCATAGTTTTCCTGAGAGAATATAATCAAAGATGATTCTAGTCGCCTTAATTGCTGCCAATATTGTTAGAAGACCCCCTTCCTTCTTCTAAAACAACACTTCCAGTTTTTTGGCATTTTGTAATGTAGTAATTTTTGCTTAAGAGGTAGTGGACTATACGAGCTCTGTCTCAGTGAAGTTGGCCCAACTATCAACATTATGTTTTCAAATGAAGAAAATCAACTAGACCAAAAATATCAGCAAATTACCACTGCGTTATATTTGATTTGTCATGACATTGTGCCAACTAATGTTTGGCAACGGTTCTTGCCGGATTTGGTCGTAGCTTCTTCTTCATGATAGGCCACAAGGTTTTTTAAAAATGAAATATGTTGTTTTACTTTTTAAGCCGTATGACAAGCGGCACCATCCTGTTGAAAGAGGCAATCGATATTATTTAAACGCATTTGTTCAATTTGGGATTTTAAGTTGTTTTGAAGCACATTAATGTACAGGGTGGCCAGCTAAGAATGCAACATGCTATATCTCGTAAACTATTCGTCCGAGAGACTTGGGGAAAAAAGTTATTATTAAAGTCGACAAAAGAAGACCGTGAAAAATATTGTCAGATTTCCAAAATGGTCGCCAGAGGGCGTAACTGTCATTTTAAATCTTTAAAGTGATTTTCCACGGAAATCCACCTAGTAAATGTTACCCAAAAATATGTGCCTTTTAAAGCTAAGCTTTATTCGAATAAGTTTTGTTTAACACTTTTTGACGTATCTATTAAAATAAAGTGGTGGGGGGTAATTTGATATTTTTTTAAATAAACAACTGTAACTCCTAAACGACTGAACGGATTTTAACAAACTTGGTCTGATTGGAAAAAGCATTTATTGTTCCATCAAATGCGTATTACCTATGATATGTCTAATTTTTAGTGATTCCGCTAGAGCGCGCTTTTCGATATAATAATAGAAAATTGCAAAATTCTTTAAAAAATTAGCGTCCTTCTCCTCTCAACAAACCACGAATCCCTTTTGTTCGAACCCCAACATCAAAGTCATTGGAGTTTCCATATATTGTGTAGCATCCTGGGCGAACTATTATCCGCTCTATTTCTGCTTATATGCCGCGTTTCTTGTCTTCTTTTGTCCACTTTAGTAATACATTTTTTCCGCTAGAGTCTCGGACGTATAGTTTACGAGATATAGCACTTTGCATACTTAGCTGGCCACTCTGTGCTTATCATCATTCATAATACATTCTACAAAGTGTAAGTTTCCCACTCCACTAGCCGACATGGATCCCCAAATTTTACTTTTTTTTTGAGACAATCATTCTGAAATGTTTCTTCTCTAGTTTTTATGACACGACTCCTACTATCACCAACACAGTTCAAATCTGGATTCATCATTCCAGATAATGGAGTTCTATTGGTTTGGAGACCATGATTTGGCCACGTTAGTCTATTTTTTTTCTGAATCATTCTCAGTAAGGGCTTTTCGTTTGCATATAAAATATCGTCAGACATAGTTTTATCACGAGCCATTTTTAGTTGTTAAGAATTACAATGCACGAAAATTAATTAAAACGTCAAAAACGGCTTTTGACAACGTCAATTGTTAGCATTTGTTTCTCAGTGTCTATCTAGATTTTAAAGAAGCAGGTGAACGGACCATTTAATGCAATTTGTCTTCATCATGTATATTAATCAACTTGAATCATATATAAGAAAAAAACTTCTAAACAAAAACTTGAAAATAGCGTCAGTCTTGTTATCTTTCACTAAATATTTAATGAGACCAAAAATAATACATTAGTAGAATGTTCGTTCTAGTGTAGGATACATCTCATTCTCCCTATAAGAAATCTAATCCGTTTGATGGGAGTTTCTGAAGATATGAGGTTCTAGGCATCTGAATGACGTCTTTGCAAAAACTGCTTCAAGTCTTTCCTTGAGTCTTCATTAATTTTAGTTTTTATATTAATAAGTAAACCAAGAACTAAATGTAGAATAAAAGATATGTATATCCAACTTTATTTTCACCACATTTAACTCGTTCCTATAGAGGAAACTGCGCCAATGCTCTCCGTAAATATCCTGCTGCTTTTATCTTTCAAATATGCAAAAATATCACCTACTTTCGTTCATCTTACGAAAATGGCGAATGCCAGAATGTTAGAATAATACCGCGACAATCTCGCACATCTTTATGCAAACGTTACTACGTCTTTCTGATACTGTTGGATGGCGGAGCGGCGTGGGAATCCTGGGGTCGTTCCAACTACCTCTCCGCAATTCGGTCGGTAATGTAGAAATTGATGGCGTTGATTTTTCAAAGATACCGTGTAGGTAACAAATCGGTTACATTTACGAGGGAATATGCTTCGGTTATATACCCGGGATTGGAAGTAATCGCTTACGGTCACCCCATTCGTAATCTATGAAATCTATTGGGGGGAGAAAGTAGGTCGTTTCTCGAAGATTTTTTCTTCGTTAAATTTAATTGAATTTGGCGATTTAATTTATGAAAGTGTATAGTATTATAACTTGTCACGTCTTTGAATGAGTAGATTTCTTTCTAGTGTCACGCACTGAAAAAAAATCTACTTAATTAAATCATTTTGTTGGCCTGATCTGGTAAAAACCTTATTAGCAAATGCAGGGCTGTTAATACGCGGTATAAACTGCGTTGCTCGTATATAATCACGATGCAAAAGTAGGCGGGGATATTTATTCACTGTGCCACATGAAACTTCATTACACTGAGTGGCAATTACTGAAATTGTCGACCGTTTTCAGCTAAAAATATTTCATGTTATTGCAATATTTTAAAAAAGGAAAACAATATCCCAGATGTATGTAATATAACTATGTAAGCATATTGTTAAATGCGTGCGCGAATACAGCCCCGTTCATTGGAAAGTAGACGTTTAATTTTTTATCTAAGCAATCGTTCTAATTAAATATCATTAAATTTTAAATAAAATTTATTCAATAGAGCATTACGTTTCTAGAAATAAATTAGGCAATTAAGCTACATTAAAGAAATACTTAACGTTACTTTTATTTTAAACTCAAGTGTATACAATCTTCTGAACGTGCAACGACCTAAAATAGCGTCGAACGTTCATTGTACACAGAGCATGCATGGCAAAACGGTTATTTTATATACCTAATAAAGTATAAACGTATAGCACATTGTGTAGGTCGTAATTAATGAAAAACAACCCCTTCCCGGTGCTAATACGCCCCCCAGAACACATTGTTACAACTAATGCCAGCAGTAAACATGCGACGAAATGGTATTTATACGATGCGATATTAACGTATGTGTGCATAGATACGTTCAGTATACATACACATACGATGTTGGGATAGTATTTTCGCAAATATCGCAATTACGTGTTATTAAATTATATTATTGTTCTAAAAATATTCGCCATAGTAATCATATGCGAATTACAACGCAATTTTTTTTAAACGTTCCATGTATTTTGACAAGCTAGAACAATGTATTATAGACTTTTTTAGAATTGTTAATTATGCATGTGCAAGTTTCTTTTTCCTTTTTAGTCACGCTATATTTTGTGTAAACTGGTGATGAATAATGAGTTTATTATCTGGTATATGCGTCGAGGTTATAAATTTTTCTCTAATTTTAGAAAATATCAAATTGAATCATATGCCCCCTCTGTAATAGTATATCATCCAGAATTTCAATTAAATTAGGTACCTACATTCTGTTTTGGCAATTTTGACATTTGTACTTACCGGAAATTTATGTAAATAAATGTAACTAAATTTGACAGTTTGCAATTATTGCTACTTGATTTAATACCAAATGAAATGTGATTTGACAGAAAATCAAAGCAATATTGATTATGAAACGATATCGCCTAGTACTCCTATAACCCGCTGTTTCCAAAATTAAACCCTCTAAAAATTTCAACCAAATTTTTTACAGATTAGATACTTTTTTTAGACTGACAGTTCTCGGAAATTTTCCTAACTAAATTCGACAGTTTTTGATCATTAATCTGTAACAAGATTTAATGTCAGATCGATTGTAATTTGTCAACAAATCGTAGAATTGACTCTGAAGCGATTTGAGCATCACGTAATGTGATACCACATACTAGTTGACAGAAAATCAAAGAAATTCAAGTACTGATGGTGATATGATGATCTCGTAATAGAATAGACATTAGTTTACAATTTAATGACACCATTGTGCAACCTACGTCATATCCAGCTACAATTAGCGATAATAATAATAATAATAATTAGGGCTGGGCGAAGTATCGATACATCGTCCAGTACTCGATACCATTCCTGGTATCGATTTTCCGATACCTTGGATAACGTTGGTATCGATACTTACGATACCTGGATAAATAATTATGTACCTAGCAAATATACATTATATGCAATAGCTGAATAATAGTACATTTTCTTAAAGGCTAACATAATCTAACATAGCTCAGTACATATATGTACTACTTTGAAGTTCGTGGAACTTGTAACATGGAGCTTCAATTAATTGTTCGAAAAAGTAATTAAATATGTTCGCCACATCATTTTTCTGGACTAATGGCGTTAGTTCTTTTATTCATGTGTATCATAACTCTATCGTACTACGATTACTATGCTGATCTAGTAAAATTTCTGTTAACATTCTTGTGTTGTGTGTGATGAATAGTATGTTCAGTGAGTGATATGATTAGGGCTGGACGTCCAGTACTCGATACCATTCCAGGTATCAATCTTCCGATACCTTAGATACCTAACGTTGGTATCGATACGTAGGTATCGGTGTAAGGTATCGTTATCTAGGTATCGATTCCATAGTATCGATACATCGGTAAGTATCGATACCTCGATTGGTATCGATACCCGATAGCGAAAATGCTAGTATCGCCCAGCCCTAATAATAATAATAATAATAGATGCTGGAAGGGCGAGGGAGGGGCTGGAGGAGAAACAAACTATGATTTTTTAAATTTTTCAATCATTTTCGAGAGTGGGATGCGTCAGCAATATTTGCGCAAAATTTTTGCGCGATATCCGAAGAGGTCTTGACCGTTGGCGAAGCATCATTGCCTGCTTTACACAGACTAGATACAAACAATAGCGGCACGATTTGCACAGATTGCGCTCCTTTCTTACCCGGAGGCAAGCAACATAAGATACCCCTCCAGAGAAATCAAAGTAGACAACGCCGTCGCAGTATGAATTAAAGCGCGAACCTGACGCTACCCCGCATACGTTCCTGTTCGGGCGTTTTTATTACATATTTTCTTTTTAATTTTATTATTGGGATCAGAGGGGATTGCTGCAGTTCTGGATAATTATAATATTTTTGTACCACCACCACCCTCTCCCAGCCAAAACGGTGTGGGAGGGTCTGGTGATAAAAATGCTAGGATATTTATAATTCTTGAAAAGAATTTCGGAAGATGGAGCGGCGGGGATTTGGGGAAGGAAATACCAAATCGCGTTTACGAATCATTTTAGAATAAATGCGGTAAAATAATTTCTTTAGACGTTTTTAGACTGACAGTTCTCGGAAATTTTTCTAAGTAAATTCGACAGTTTTTGATCATTAATCTGTAACAAGATTTAATGTCAGATCGATTGTAATTTGTCAACAAATCATAGAATTGAGTCTGAAGCAATTTGAGCATCACGTAATGTGATGCCAAATGCTAGTTGACAGAAAATCAGAGAAATTCAAGTACTGATCGTGATATGACGATCACGTAATAGAACACTTAGGCATTAGTTTACAATTTAATGACACCATTGTGCAACCTACGTCATATCCAGCAACAATTAGAGATAATAATAATAATAATAGATGTTGGAAGCGGGTGGGAGGGGCTAGAGGAGAAACAAACTATAATTTTTTTCAATAATTTTTGAGAGTGGGGTGCGACGCAGTATTTGTACAAAATTTTCGCGCTATATCCGGAGAGGTCTTGACCGTTGGCGAAGCGCTCTACACAGACTAGATACAAGCAATAGCGGCACGATTTGCACAGATTGCGCTCCTTTCTTACCCGGAGGCAAGCAACATAAGATACCCCTCCAGAGAAATCAAAGTAGACAACGCCGTCGCAGTATAAATTAAAGCGCGAACCTAACGCTACCCCGCACACGTTCCTGTTAGGGCGTCTTTATTACATATTTTCTTTTTAATTTTATTATTGAGTTCGGAGGGGGTCGCTGCAGTTCTGGATAGTATAATTATATATTAATAATATATAATTTTACTATTATATAATATAATAATATAATATAATATATAATTACAGTAAAACCTGTATAAACCGGAATCGCACGGTCGTGATCAAATTTTCCGGCTTGGACGGGATTCCGTTTTACCAAGGGTAGATTTAAAAAATATTGATAATTCATACAAAATTTAATGTGCAGTGTTGCTTTCGTCTTTAATTTTACCTTTATTTTTTAAAATTTCATACTCATGCGTTTTTCAGCATTTAAATTGAATAAATGGTTGCTTTGGAAAAACTTTTTTTCTTCACTGCACTTAATTAAATCAATTTTAGCGTTTAGCAATAAAGTATTCGTTTTTTGGTTTGTCATATTCAAAGGCTTATGCTTTCACGGATACACTCCAACTTTACTACTTTATTTGTGTGTATACAGAAATCAGTTAACATATAAATATCCCAATTGCAAAAACGGACATTATGTACAGGTTTCCGTAATAAACTGAGCCCGGCTTGAAAATTAAGGAAAAACGGCGGTCACCTAACGGCATCTAATACTTTTTGCCTAACGATAGCAGGTACATCTGTCTGTTTGGGAATATGTAATTCCCCGAGTTTTGTCTGAAGGTATCATGCGAAATTTTCGTCAATAGCATATATGTAAAGCCGTTTAACCGCTGACGTAGAAATCTTGCCATATCAGATTGTAGGAATTAATAATTTTTATACAAGTTCCGTTATATAGAGGTTTTCTTATGTTTTATATGTATGTGTGTATTTTCCGTTTCCACGTTAGACAGGTTCCGGTATATACAGGTTTTGTTTACATGTCCGTCTCATAAGGCTCAGTCGGGACTGAATAATTTTTCCGTTATAGACAGGATTCCGCTATATACAATGTCCGTTATGGACAGGTTTCACTGTATAATATTTTTGTACCACCACCACCCTCTCCCCGCCAAAACGGTGTGGGAGGGTCTGGTGATAAAAATACTAAAATATTAAGAATTTTTTAAAACAATTTCGGAAGATGGAGCAGTGGGGTTTTGGGGAGAAAATTCCAAATCGCATTTACGAATCATTTTAGAATAAATGCGGTAAAATAATAACCACTCCGCCAAAATGGTGTGAAAGGGGCTGGGGTAGAAGAATACTATAATTTTTGCTTTTTCTTTAATATTTGACGAACCCCTAATCACCTGGTGGATGGACGTAGGGAAAAACTCGGCAAAAAAAACAAGAAAAGACAGCCCGAACCCCAACTGAAGTTATACCATGAGTGGCGGTTCCGACGGTCCTTCACGGTTCTGACGATTCTACATCTGTCATGAAAAAAAAATTGACGAGAATGGGGCGTCATAATATATGGGTTCACATTTTGTTAATCGCTATAAGTTACAACTAAAAGTCAACCACCGCAATGTTACAGCCAACTTCACCATATTTATGGTCATTTCAAGCCAAAGCCAAATTCTAGTCTGAGTAGCCAGGTACGAGCTTTTATCCTAGCACACCCTATTTTCTGAGAAAAATCGTTATTGTGCGCGTTCTTTTTATACTTACCGCTAATGTTTTGGTCTCCATATAAGCAAGCGTGCGTAGCACTGTGGACTGGATCTACGCCTATCACCCGGGTGGCTCGCGTTCGATCCCTACCAATAGATTTTTATTCCTCTACAATATTAGACTAATTCTATTGGGTTGTACCAACTCATACATTCAGATAAACTAGAATCTGTTTAAAACAAGGCATTCGGCTTTCTTTTATTTATTTCTTACGTCTTGACCTGCCTTTTCTCCGCGTTTCAAATATTTTGATACAAGAATATCACCTCAAGATAAAAAATATTCCTTCGGAACATTTCGCTTAATTCAACTTAAAGCTTTCCATTACGTTTCGTTGTTTGGCACCCTCGACAATTACTTACCAATCAATTACAAGATGAAAATACTATTTTCCAACGTTTTCCTTTTATCCAACTTCCGGCGCGGTAATTCATCTTCGTCGTACGTAAACCGGGCGATAGATCCCACCTTTGACATTTCTTTCGCCGCCCATATCTTATTAAAACACCTCCGCGACAACCCTGACCGGTATTTTTTCCGGGTCGCCGCGGTTTATACATACGTACGTATTGCGTGCGTCCATTGATGATATGCTAAGTGCGTGAATTACGGCCGAAGGACTGCCGTTTTCACGGAAAAGGCGACAAAAGACGATATCTATAACGTACCATGAATAGGTGATGTATGCAGGTATCTGGCAATGGAATCAAAGAGGTAAGGTTTACCTTTACGAGGACGGTGTGTTGCGGTATACCCGGCCAAGGATCACACGCACATACGCACACGGGTACCGGGCGTTTTTACCTGTTTCTATAATTAAGTACTTCTAATGGAATATAGTAAGTTGCCTTCAATGATCGGCCTCTAGAGGTCGCAGCTTTAATGGGCAGGCACCAGGGTAGATTTCAGGTTTGATACAACTGAATGGATATTGATATCTTTTATACAGGGTGCGATATTGAAGTTATTTGGGTGATTATGTCGTATGTCGCCATTTTGCCCCCCATCCTCTTGAGATGATAGCTCAAATAGCCATTGCCAATGAATAAAACCCTCATGGTGCTAAAGTGTCTTTTGTTGAGGACCAGTAGGATTTAAGCCATACTGACTAAAACAGTGATAACATTCTTTGGATTATCTTCTAGATGTTCTACAAATTGCAAACTTTGAGAGATAATGGAAATACCTGTATTTCATTCTTCCAGCATTCATAGTAAGTAGGTACATCTTATCTACAGGCTGAACTCATCACCACAAGTTCGAAGTAATTGCATTCATTAAGCTGGTTCGTCTTCTCAAAAACCTGTTTTGTATTTCTGGATTTGAATTTTTTACCGATTTACTTGTGTTGCATCCATGAATATAAATCATTATGCTATGTACTTCCATTCATTCCAGCATCGTCTTTATAAATTTTTGTTTTCTGTAAAGGCAATATAACTCATGACCAGCAGATTCGTCCTGAAATTCGCGCAAGCTCTTCGGTGATGTGAAAGCATGAATTATTATTATTATTTGTTAAAGCCTTCCACTCGTTAACCAAAATATGAAAAGCAGACAAAGCCCAATGGCACACATCTATATCAGCGTTTAAAATTATGATACAATTGTCTGGATGTGTTTAAGTATGAGGTTACTACGTCTTCAAAATCCACGTTATGATCCAAGCTCTACCATCAAAATGAGATATAAGCGAAAATTCTGGACTGAAGCCAAAGCCGTTGCAAGAACTATCATATTTATTTGAAGTTTTACCAAAACATCTCTCTGTTTTGATTGATTTTTGGTCTTCCTCTGAACGGCTTGAGAATTTGGAACCACACAGGGTTATCGAAGCAAAAAGGGAAATAAAAATGCGGAAAGCTAAAGTTGCATACACCTTGATCTCTTTGATCAATTTTAGCCATTGGCCTTCACACACTCTGAATGTTTTTCAGTTTGACTGGTGAAACTCGTGTAGGATGGCAAGGTTGACTTATTGCTAGTTTTTCACTGCTCTAAATTGGAATTTTTTGTTCTTATATGGTCGCCAAAATGTAAGGAAAAGCAAGGTCAAGTTGTACTGCAAAAATATAGCCGCAAACCTATACTTATTCACTCTCCACGGTATGAGGAAGCCAATGATTTTGATTATTTTTTCATTCACTAAAGCAAAATCTCTAATGGAACTTACCAAAAAGGCTTTATTTTCCAGCCACGGCTGTCTGAGGAGGTACCACCTCAAGGAGATAGGCAAACTAGGCAATGATAAATGGATATGCTGCTCGAAACATAGAGAAATGTCAGAACGTCTAATGCTTGGGCAAAGTATCATCAGCTCCTGCTCGAGGTGATGATGCTCACTGGATCAATACTCCAAAGCTAAGATAATCAAAAAAACTTGACTAAACCAAAATCTCTACTAGACCTCATCAAGATGGCTTTATTTACCGGCCATGGCCATCTGAGGTACCACCCCAAGGAAATAGGCAAACCAAGCAATGATATGCTGCTCGAAACCTAGAGAAATGTCAGAACTTATTATGTGCGACTACATGGTAGAAGCATCACCACTTCGAGCAGGAAGCAGTATCTGGAACCCCCCAGAAAATAGAAGTCTTCTTCAGACGTTTAGGAATCAATTGGAACTAAGTTCCAGTCAGGAGAGGCAATAAATGCTCGATGGATTCCTTCTTCAATACATTAAACAAAATTTACATAAAAATTGACTGCATGCGTGGGGCTCAAATGACGAGATGCCAATTTGTGCCAAAGTGGTATTCTACCAAATCCAAGTTGAAGACTTTTGCCGCAAACTCTGTAACATTACAAAGTGGTGTTGCTTTGCTTGCATTCATTAGGTTATTCATTTATTGCAGTCGTGATAATAATACGTCCTTAATTAGCTACTTAAAGCAATAGGTCAGCTTCATCATTGTGGGTGCTTGATGACTCATTATGACAGTTTTTCGTATGTGGCGTCTGTCTTTTATAAATTCGTCCGTCTTTGGATGATGTCAATTCATTTGAAGGTTGCTCAATCTCCTCCTTCTTTAACACTTCATTCTTTGTCTCCTCTCTGTTCTTCCCTTCTCTATCTTTAGCGAATTTTACCTAAGCTAATTATGTGTGACTGCATGGAGGAAGCATCACCACCTCGAGGAGGAAGCAGTATCTGAAACTCCCCAAAAAATAGAAGTCTTCTTCAGAAGTTTAGGAATCAATTGGAACTAAAAGCTTAAGGATAATCCCACTAGATCTTATAAGTTCCAGTCAAGAGAGGCAATAAATGCCTGAAGGATTCCTTCTTCAATATGTTAGCCAAGATTTACATAAAAATTTACTGCATGTGTGGGACTCAAATGACGAGATGCCAATTTGTGCCAAAGTGGTTTTCTGCGAAATCCAAGTTGAAGACTTTTGCCGCAAATTCTGTAACATTACAAAGTGGTGTTGTTTTGCTTGAATTCATTAGGTTGTTCATTTATTGCAGTCGTGATAATAATACGACTTTAGTTAGCTACTTAAAGTAATAGGTCAGCTTCCTCATTGTGGGTGCTTGATGACTCATTATGACAGTTTTTCTTATGTGGCGTCTGTCTTTTATAAATTTGTCCGTCCTTGGATGATGTCAATTCATATGAAGGTTGCTCAATCCCCTCCTTCTTCAACACTTCATTCTTTGTCTCCTCTCTGTCCTTCCCTTCTCTATCTTTAGCGAAATCTACCTGGGCATGAAGTGATTTAAGTTGTTTGTAATGTTCTCTTGCAGTTCTCCAATGTTTGTCAAGATACGGCCAAGAATAGTGAAGGCTTGTCCAGCTTTCTCTGTCGTTTTACGGATATGAGTTCCTAAAATAAGATTTCTATCCAGATGGATGCCCAAATGTTTCAGCCGCTTTTAGCACAACTCTAATATTCACTTTTTCATGTTTTTTTTCCTCTCATTAGCAGGACCACCGCCATCTGATGAGGGGTCAGTTCTAAACCTTTTTCTGCATCCATTTTATCGCACTGGGCAGGAAAGGCTTGACCTCCTATTTCAGAAGTTTTGTGGTCCTGGTACCAGTAACCACAAACCCCAAATCATCTGCGTATCCCATTAGTAGGAGTGCAACTACGCATCTCATGTGAAGAGTAGTGCTCTGACCAGCTATTAGAGTCCTGTTTTCGCTGTAGTATCTATGACCAGCATGCAAAGTTTCTTTGAGGTGTATGGCCTCAGTTTCTTTGCCTGAACATAAACTGGTCCTCCGATTATTCTTCTCTATCTCTTCTTTCGACCTCATCAAAATTAGTTGTTCAAAAAGCTTTCCCGACCAAATCTACAACGTTTAGCTAACCTCCTCTCCCCATTAGCATTAATGTGATTTCAAGAACTGGAGAATCAGCATACGTTGGTATTGGTCTACTTCAATAAAGCTTTAATTGAAAGTTAATTAGGCAAAATTAAAACACCCAGAGTAGTACATAAATCCCAACACTGTCTCTACAAAATTAAAAATCTCCCCAACAGTATTACCCTAAATAAATAAATTAGAAATTGTATTAAACGGAACAGCTGAGCCTAGCAGTATTTTTTCGTTAGTTCCTCCGACTCGCCCCTAATTATCTGATTCGATAAGGAATTCAATTAAGTAAAGAAGTTCCACCCTCATGCGGACAAAATTCCATTTCGATACCGGTTCTTTTTTTCGAGTGGGTTTCTGTGACGACCGCAACACCACTTTCCACTGAATAAATTCAGAACGTGAGTTAATCCACGCCCTGCCAGCCCTAAAAATTCTAAAATCACCCCCTATAGGGCACGAAACTGCTGAAAGTGTCGTTTCAAACGGACAGAAACAAGTTGGAAACGTCATGACGAAATGGGCTGCATAAATCTTGTAACTGACTAAAGTAGAAGTAAAATATTGAGGTGACGGGGTGCTTTTGTCTCACGAACGTCTTTTACGCAATGATTTATTTACTTTCGTTAGTTTGCGAAGATAAAAACTTTCCTATCATTTTATTTCTAATTTTCGCAGATTCTACCGCAGACCAGGCAGCACAACGCTCTACAAGAGACCGTCGGCTCTATGCCTTCCCGTCGCCTGTCAACCGGATCCCGCCGTGTACAAGCGCTCTAAGCGACCGTCCAACGATCAAATCTACCAGCCCGAGTACGTTTATCAACCGCCACCTGCGACGAAAGTCGCTTATCCCACGGAAAGGATCCGAAGCAGTCAATACAAACCGGCTCAGGAAGCGACGCCGGGTGGCGAATACACCGACCTGAACGTCACCAAATCCAAACTAGACGCGGCATTGCAACGCTACGAGCAGATATTCGAGAAGAGCGGGACGGATGGCGATCAACGGTATCCGGACGCGAAAATTGCGCAGATGTTGAAGCCGAAAGTGAGTACGGGGGAGTTGCGTTCGTAATGTTAGGATTAGCCGTGGAACATCTGGCTCAGCCACTCGTTTTCTGCGTGTTGTGTGTTTTTTTTTAAGTTTACAACAGAGTTTCGATAATCGAAACAATGAAAGAGGAGGGAGTGACCGAAAAAAAGGCATTCTCTTCTGTGTCTGTGCCCTAATTTTCATAATTGATCCAAATCCATTCTACTTCCCCAAAAGAGTGAAGTTTATAGTTCCAATCCAAACATCTATGTATGTATCTGTAAAAGATTTTTGAAGACATCGCATCTCTCATTTGGCCAAAACCCAATAGATTGGAAAATTTGCAAAAAATCTTTACAAAAAAAGCTATTTAATTTGAAACCAACTCAATGGCGCCTGCATAGAGCAGCTTCCAATCCAACTTGATTGCTAGAAAATGTGTTTATTCGAATTATTTTTATTGGAAGATCATTTTAATAGATTGGTTGGAAAATTTCTAGTGAAGCGAAATATCTGGGCATTTTGTTCGTCCAAAAATTTATCTGGAGCATTCAACTGCAAAAGATGTGAGAGAGGGCCATACAACAACTATTACTTTGGGATCTTATCTCTTTTCCAAACTTTTGGAGCTAAATCCTAAGACGGACTTAGTCTTAGGCTATAGACAGACCTGCGATCATATATGCCTGATTTATATGGCAGCCAAAAACTAAAGAAAAGCAGGGGCTTAGTCACTTAATCACTCTCCACAGTTTAAGGAAGACGATGATGAGACTAAACAAAAGATTTCTCAGTGGATCAATACTCCAAAGCTAAGATAATCAAAAAAACTTGACTAAACCAAAATCTACTGGACATCATCAAGAAGGCTTTATTTACCGGCCATGGCTATCTCGATCTAGGTACCACCCCAAGGAAATGCGGAAACCAAGCAATGATATGCTGCTCGAAACCTAGAGAAATGTCAGAACTTATTATGTGCGACTGCATGGTAGAAGCATCACCACCTCAAGCAGGAAGCAGTATCTGGAACCCCCCAGAAAATAGAAGTCTTCTTCAGTAGTTTAGGAATGAATTGGAAGTAAAAGATTAAGAATAATCACACTAGTTCCAGTCGGGTGAGGAAATAAGTGCCTGTGGATTCCTGCTTCAATACGTTAAACAAAATTTACATAAAAATTGACTGCATGCGTGGGGCTCAAATGACGAGATGCCAATTTGTGCCAAAGTGGTATTCTGCGAAGTCCAAGTTGAAGACTTTTGCCGCAAATTCTGTAACATTACAAAGTGGTGTTGCTTTACTTGAATTCATTAGGTTATTCATTTATTGCAGTCGTGATAATAATACGACTTTAGTTAGCTACTTAAAGCAATAGGTCAGCTTCCTCATTGTGGGTGCTTGATGACTCATTATGACAGTTTTTCGTGTGTGGCGTCTGTCTTTTATAAATTTGTTCGTCTTTGGATCATGTCAATTCATTTGAAGATTGCTCAATCTCCTCCTTCTTCAACATTTCATTCTTTGTCTCCTCTCTGTCCTTCCCTTCTCTATCTTTAGCGAATTCTACCTAAGCTAATTATGTATGACTGCATGGTGGAAGCATCACCACCTCGAGGAGGAAGCAGTATCTGACACTCCCCAGAAAATAGAAGTCTTCTTCAGAAGCTTAGAAATCAATTAGAACTAAAAGATTAAGGATAATCACACTAGATCTTATAAGTTCCAATCAAGAGAGGCAATAAATGCCTGATGGATTCCTTCTTCAATATGTTAGCCAAGATTTACATAAAAATTCACTGCATGTGTGGGGCTCAAATGACGAGATGCCAATTTTGCCAAAGTGGTCTTCTGCGAAATCCAAGTTGAAGGTTTTTGTTGCAAATTCTGCAACATTATAAAATGGAGTTGTTTTGCTTGAATAGCTACTTAAAGCAATAAGTCAGCTTCCTCATTGTGGGTGCTTGATGACTCGTTTTGATAATTTATCCGGTATTTGCTTGTCCTGATTTGGTTGCATTATTCCTTCATAGATTCTATTATAGAAATTGCTACAAAATGCTATAGAAAATAAGTTCTAGTTAATAACGTTTCGCTATCTGAGTCTTCTTCAAAATAATCCTCAATCTACATTGTTCCCAATTTTTGCTGATCCATCATTTCATTCATTATTGACGTCATCATCACTAAGGAATCCCCAATCTGAGAGATCTCTTGAACAGATTCCAAAACACAAAAACTTATTTAATGTAAATAGGATTCATTCTAAACTAGTTTTATCTGCTGACGTAATACTAGCTTGATCTAGGTACCGCAAACCATCAAGGACAAACAACAAGAACATGAAAAATTAAACAGCAGCAAACAACAACAACAACAACAACAACACCAGGAGAAACATCCCGACGGTAAGCAGAAGAACAAGAACAGGAAGTCGCCGAAAATCGACTGGTCAAAAGCCAGAATTCTAGAAGTCGAAGGAGCGGAATCGGATGCTCTGGAGAAGATCCTCTTAGCCGATTTGAAAGCTAACGGAATGGTGGAAAGCGACGATCTAGTCGAGAATAAATCCGAAAGGAAGAAGAGTCCTCCTCGCAACGAAAAGAAACAAGAGAAGATCGCCCAAAATCTGGAACCGAATTTAGTACGATTTCTTTCTAATATTAAAGCAATTAATATGTCTTAATATATTTTTGACAGCCTGAAATTTCACTGAAAGATCTCCCAAAGAGCTTCAACTATCAGGAGATACAAAACGTTGTGGTTAAAACGAAGCAGCACCAGCAGAATCAGCAGAATCAGAAACAGGCTGAATTGAAACAATTCCATAATAATAATAATGCGAGTGATCATATACCTCCTAGCAAGAAGTGCTCTAAAATGAATTTAGCTCAAGAACAATTATTGCAAATGTCGTCGGATACGGTGTATAGTCGTCCTGCGTCGGCTCAAGGTTCACACGTAAGTATTTATTTAATTTTAATTAATTTAAAAAAATATTAGTTTTATTTTTGACTAACTGTAGCTATCGTCTAAACGGCAAGCTTCGAATGAAAATCTGGATAAATCCAGCGAGTGCAAGTCAGTGAGGGCCGGTGTCGTGCCGAGGGTGTTAGTGGATGACGCGTTAGAGTTACACAGAACTAAGAGTTACGTCGTGAATCTGATCGATCACGCTTTGAGTAATCATTTCGGAACTAATTTGTGTGAAAAGTATTCTACTAAAGATGTAAGTCGTTTGGTGTTTGTATACTACTATCAAGTCAAAGTTTGGAAGCAGTAATAAATTTTTGTCTAAAACTGTGGTAAAACCATACTTTAAATTATTTATGTCCCAATATTTCTTTGACATTCAAGTTACTATGGACACCATGCTAAACCTGGTTCCCTTGGATATTTACATAAAAAGAAAGGCCCGAATGGAGGAGTAATGTGGTGGAAATGGGAGAACCCAGAATATTTCGTAGCATACCAGAATATCCAGTGAGATCACAATCCCGATCATGGATATATGAGCCATGACAGAACGACTTCCAAGTTCTCCTTCGACAAACCATTCAAGGTTGCCTTAGATTGGGATAAGTGAAATGCCGTAAAAACATTGGCATCTTATCAGATAACCTCAAAACTAGCTTGGGACTGCTTGGAAACCTAAGAACCCTAGCAAAACATAGCAAAGTTACTTTGATATGAGTGTCAGGGAATTAGATCATACTAGGCAATGAATTAGCAAATAGGCTGGCAAGAAAAGGCTTTGCAACAATTTTCACTGGATCAGTGAGTGAATTACCAGGTACACTGGAACAACAGCAAACGGGTGATGGGGCAGCCATCCCAGCATTTAGCTGCAGAAGTGCTGGCTCTTTACTACTGTAAAAAAAATGATGATTGTGTGCATGTTTAAGAGTATGTGTTATTAAATCGTGGACAGTGGATCTTCAAAATTAGACTATAGGGGAGTACTAAATCCTGTTACATATGGACGAATCTGAGTTTGAAATCTTCGAGTCTAGGCCCAAAATCTTCATTTGTCGGGGTTTGGGAGGGTAAAGCATGATGAAAAACAAAAAAAAACTGGAAAATGAGAAAGGAAGAATATCTTATCTTGCAAAGAAGAGGAACAAGATAACGATTCCCAAACACCCAGCCAAAGTATGTCGAGATTTTTTGGAAGAAAGAAGTGCGACAGGGGACGTTTCCCCATTGATCTGGTGTCCTCAAGGTCCCTGACCTATCACCTATTGAAACATGACAGGCAGAGATGCTCAACAGCTTTGAAAATATACTCTCTGACATAGAAGTCATTACACCAAGAAGGGCTAGGAATTTTTTGACCAATCCTGGTCATGGCATCGATTCTAGAGGATGGTGGACCTCTCCTCCCTCCTTGAGGTACTGTTTTGCAAACGATCTGTAAATGGTGCAAAAGAGCTTGCAGCGCCTGTAGAAGATGCAGTGAGTTCCTCAGTCTTCTCCCCATAATGTCCCAAACATGTTCGATGGGCGAAAGATTCGAAGATCATAGTGATCATGGTAAGAGATTAGATTATCCTATGCAAGACGTTCTATAGAAAGTCTTGCAATATGAGGACATGCATTGCTTTATACGCCTCGGACTAATACCAAACAATATCTACTCCCACAAGTTATTTGGTGGACAGGCCTTGTAACGGAAAATTTAGAAGGTTGGCAACAAATTGATATGGCTAATATTTTTGCCTAGAAAATTTCTTATTGCTTCCAAATTTTGTGACTATTCGAAATACTAAGGTTTAAATCTTCTAGAATCCTATAGATCCTCGCGTGGCCATGGAGCTCTTGAAGAAGCACTCAGCCTGCAAGGTGAACAAAGATATGTGTTTGGAGATTGCTCAAGCACTCGCTGACACATTCAATAATTCGACTACGAGTTGTTCTACGATGACACAGTGCGAAGCTAAAGCGGAAGCGAGCGCTTGCACTTGTAACAAATCCGGTGAGCAAGTTCAAAATTAATTGTAAAATTTGATCTCTCCCTAGGCCTAAATTCGAATTTCAATTTGTCACATTGCGCTAGGTTGTTAAAAACAGTATTTGTTCCGTATTAATATCAAGTGTACACAGAGGGGTTTTATTCCACTGGCTGTGTGTAGGTACTGTGGTGTTAGTTTTCGCGATAATGAAAAATGATTTATTACACGTAATAAAACGGTACAAAATTAGCTATTACATTGAAATACATGGAGCATGTATATTGATTAACAACGCTTCCAATATATCTGGCTGAAATTTACGGGCAGTCATACGCAGTTGTATGTAAGTTTATGTATGTGCCATTCGATAATTGTCATCCGTCATAGATTATATTCAATTATATCGGGGATACTTATCCGGGGAAAACGCAGGTTAAATCGCCGTATTATCGTATTATGGACAGACATACCCACGAATGTGTTTATGAATTTGAGATATGGTAGCTTAGCGAGAACAAAATTAAATTAATTTTTCTAGATAATCCAATATAAATAATCTAAATATTTATTTAAATGCGTGTATATATTTCTTTTCAGGTGAGGAACCTTTGTACGTGAAACAATTAAAGCAATTAAGATGGGGTCATCTGAAACATATACAACGGGAGGTGAGACGACTGGAAGATTTAGAAAGATTTTTAGATTCGTGTACTTCGAATACGTTTTCATAAGGGTAATAAATATAAATATAAAAGTATATATGTAATGATATGAAATATAATTATTTTTGTTTGTTTTTTTTACTCTTAGTTTGTTTTTCGGCGGAATTAGATGCAGACTGATTTACTAAGTGAGGTCCGCCTCTAGATGTGGCAAATGATGGTAACATTTCCTCGAGATTGCTTCCAGAAAGTACAACTCCTTGATGCTATTAGTTTTGGGCCATTACAAAACTTTTTTTAACTACTAGCATGTTGCTCTCCAGATGCCTCATGATAAACGCTTAGAGTTAATGGTGTATTAGAGGTGTCTGTATGTCAAATTATTTTCTCATGTAAACGTTCTGTCATAATAGCTTTTTTTTGCTTGTTGTGTTGTTATCACCATCAAATCATCTACATTATTGAAGATTCAAAAACAGAAATATGTTTGCCAGGCCAGCTTTTAATCTTGAAGTTCAGATCTTAGTATTTCTTCATTCATCAGTGGTGGGTAATAACTTGTAGATTGTATTGGCATATTCTCTATTCGAACCATCTATTGGTCTTGGTACTGGCAAGGCAAACCCCCTTCTACCCGAAGGTGCAGCGTCTATGTTCATTCTGTTATTTTTCAATTTCCATAAATAAAACTTCTCCACTTCTTTTTGTTCTTTCGCTAAACTTCTTGCCTACGTCCAACTGATCTTTCTGTCCGTCAAAATCTTTTCCACACTACCGTCCCACGTTTTCCTTGGTCGTCCCTTGGGCCTCTTCTCGTGCCCCCTTGCTTCTCATACTTGTTTAACGGGTCTCTCGTTATCTAATCTGGTTAGGTGTCCAAACCATTTAAGTTGACGATCTTCAATTAATTTTAGTACAGGTTCCACATTTAGACGTTTTCTTATCTCAGTAACACCAATTATCTTGCGAAGAAACTTCATCTCCATAGATTGGAGTTTGCCCTTCATGTTCGTTGTCAGGACTCAAGTTTCACGTCCGTACATGAGGGTTGGCAAAAATACAGTTCTACATATATACCGTTAGCTTTGTCTTCTCCGAGATTTCCCTTTTTCCTATGAAAGACTTTCTTAAGGTGTGGTGTAATCTAGACGCGTTTTCCAATCTCGTGTTTATTTTTATGTCGTGGTATCCTTTGTTGTTGTTCTAGTTTTTTCCCGTTTAGCATAATGTTAGCCTGCGAACTGCCTCTACCTGTCGCCATTATTTTTGTTTTCCCCTCATTAATTTTCATGTTGTTTTCTTCCAGTAATTCTTTCCAGATTTCTAGATTTCTTTGCAGGCCTCTTTCATTTTTACCAAACACTACCAAATCATCCGCGAAGGCACATTCTCTCAGATACACGGGGCTCATGTGATGGTGTCCAACGTACAGCTTTGTCATTTTCCCTCTAGATTTCTTGAGCATGTCATCCAGGCCCAAATAAAAAAGTGTTGGGCTCTGTACTTCTCCTTGTCTTAGACCACTATTTACTGGGAATTCTTTTGATCGCATGTTGTCAGTTCTAACATACATCTTATTCTCTTCATGTAGGCTCATTATTGCGGCTACCAGTTTGTCGTCTACATTTTTCTTTTCCAGAGTTATTCGCACTTTCGATCTCCGGATTCGATCGAAGGCTTTCTATAAAAGCCTGATATGATTCGATATTTCTTTCTAAGGACTTTTCAGTGATTTGTTTGAGTGGAAAAATATGATCGTTGACACTACGCCCCTTTCTGAATCCACTCTGCGACTGCTCTAGGAATTTATCTGTTTGGCTTTTTAATTTCTTTTCAAGAATGCGTTCATAAGCCTTGGATGGTATGCTCAACAGTGTTATGGCTCTATAGTTTTTACACTCCCTTCTGTTCCCCTTCTTAAAAATCGGTACTATAATGCCAGTTTTCCACTCCAATGGCACTTTTCCTTGCTTCCAAGCTTGGTTATATATGGCTGTCAGTATTTCAATACCTTTAGGACCCATAGTTTTCAGCATTTCACCGGTTATTCGGTCATGGCCGGCTGTCTTACCTTTTTTAAGCATTCCGAAAGCTTCTACAACCTCTTCTACCAGTATTTCATCTCCCCCTTGGTCAATTACCCTCAAGACTGGCAAGGCTTAACTAATCTTATTCTTATTGGAGAACCTGAAAATTTTGGTGCAGTAAAAGTCGCAATCAAACAAAGGGTCCATTTGTTCACGTCAAATTATAAGCCATGCAAGTAACATAGCACTGTTCTTACCGTTTGACCAGCACCTCAGAGTAATACCACACCGTGTCCAACAAATGTAAGGAGCCCACTTCTTGTCCTGATATGGAAAATAGTGAAAATATAAATTTTCTATTAAAGGCAATTAATATTCCGTTTATGTTGTTGGGTAGTGAATTCTCCACATACACCCTGGGACATTATGATATAAAAAGACGTTCACCTATCACGAAACAGATTTAAATTGAATCTAACGAGCTGTGTGTATCTCCTTATAAAACAATACAGCCAACAATACAGCGCAATCTATAAATTCTTAATTTGATTGATTCCACACATGAGCACAAATGGGCGTGTTTTAGATGCTTTATCCACAGGCATTGAAGGTTGGTAGCTTCCGTTCCTCGACTACTCGTTCCCTCTATTTCCTCTATAGTCCTATCAACTCGTTTCTGGATTTCGTTCACTTTTATTTCTATTTCGTAGTTGATTTCCTCCCTTTCATCTATCGAACATATTTCCAGCCGCTTCTTCAGTGCTGAAGCTTGGTTCTGGACCTGCTTTTCCGCAGCTTGATTTAGGTAATTCTTTCTGGGCTACTTCTTCAAATTCTTCTCTACCTTCTTGCGTTTGTTTTCATTTTTTTTAATCTTTTCATACATCTGCTCGTGGATTTTCTTTATATTCTCCTCAAATTTCTCTTTGTCTTTTTGATTCTGTCGTCTTGACTCTTCGTTATCTTCTCCTGCAATTCTGCCATATTCTTTTCAATTTTTTGGGCTAATTCTTCATGATCTTTTTTTACTCTACTCCATAAACTTGCTTAACATTGCTATAATATTAATTTGTCTCATCTGGTGTTGTGTGAGTTGAACTGCTTGCGCTGCCAATACCATTAAGCTAGTGGTTCCACAATCTTAGCTGCCTAGTTTCCCCAACCTCACGCTCAGCGGTTGTCATTTCTTCTTTTTTCAGCATTTTTTCCGTACTTTCCAGGTAGATTTTTGAAAATTTCTCAAACTTCTGGCCTGATGTAGTAAATTTAAAATTCATTTAAGAATCAGAATAAAAAACGACATAAGCTACACCTAATTATGTTAATTTGTATTGGACAGTGCAATTATCAATTATGTAACGCTCTTCGTTCTAAACTTTGATGGCCTTCCGGGTAATTATTTCGTTACAGAAAGTTTCGTTACAGAAAGTTAAAGCCCACGTCTTTCTCTCGATGGCTAACGAATTTAAATCAATTTTAAGTGTAATTCCATTTTCTAATTTACACCAAAGCTAAGTCCTTTAAATATATGAAAAATTATTTGTTCAGAATTGAATAAAAAAGATAAAAA
Organism: Popillia japonica; assembly: GCA_004785975.1. NCBI lineage: Eukaryota > Metazoa > Arthropoda > Insecta > Coleoptera > Scarabaeidae > Popillia > Popillia japonica. The sequence continues at coordinate 23,199 of SMLS01072984.1, forward strand.
ACGTCAGAAAGAAGTCTTTAGAGCATATTTCTTGCGATTTTGAAGTAATTTTATACCATTCTTCAAGACTTTTAAGCGTTCTTTTACGACATAGTTGTACTTTTCAATTTTTTGTTTTAAAATGTACTACAACCAACGCACAACGCGGAAGTAATAACAGGGTTAGTCGCCATCCAATAATTTTGGTGGTGACCAACGGTGGTGGTGGTTGGCAACCCCGACGTTTTCTAGCGTGGCCTGATCTGCTCCATAGTGGTCACACGTGATCTACAGTACAGAAACATAATACTTCTACTATTATCCAGAGGGTCAAAGTCACCCCTCATCCCCTCTCCCCCCACTCCCTCCTCCTTCTCCTCTTTCTCACCCACACACACACACACATATTGGAGGCTAGCTTTTTTCTCGTTTTATGATCAACATCTTCTCTAAAAAACCTAACTTAGAGTGTCTGCTGTTGGATAAAATCCATCTGAATTTGGTATTGGATTGCGTGTTTGTAATCTTGTTGGAAACGAGGCAAAAAAAGTTAATTTTATTTCACTAGAGGTTTATAACCCTCACATAATGAAACGATAATTCTGAAACCGTGGATGAAACAAAAACTCCTAGTTCTCTTATTTGTCCGAGTGCCTTGGTACCAACTAAATATAGTACTTTAACATTAATGAACTTATACCAAATCAACGACCAAATTTATTTGGTTGGCACTTCAAACGAAACACTCAAACAACAAAGCTAGTATGGACCCAAAAAACTTAACCTGGAATCCTGCTGAACGTCTTTGAGAATTATAAATTAATAAATTCAATATTATAATTTTTAAACGTTTATTAAAAAATAAATTAATCACAAAAAATATTTGCATTTCATATAAAAAAAAGATTAAATCAATATGTACAAAAGTATAATTACAAATTAACTCGCTTATATCAGTTCCAATTTCTCGACAATTAAATTTGGTTCCTATTTCTTCAACTTCTCATTTGACAGTGGTATATATTTAACTGCCATGTAATCACTATCGAACACTGGCAGATCTATATAGATTTCTTTAGCCGGGCTTCTTTTCGTGCTTATACTTCGCTGCGATTCCGGTGCAGCTTTCGCAGGATCAGACTTCTGATCCTGCTTGACTAAAGTTTCAAAACTGTTCCACAAATTTTCGGTATTCGCTGGATAAACTATGGCAACTTTCTCACCTTTTTTGTGAATCTTCTGTATATGAGTGTAAGGAGTAGTTAATTCGATTTTAGAGCTTCCAATCTTGATTTTCGATATGGATGTTGAGGTAGTCCAGGGTGTCGCGGAAATTTTAGCAGGTTTATGCGTTGTGGTCGGTTTAACATTAATCTTATTACTTTCCTCGTTTTTGATCGGAATTACTAATTTGGGTGTTAATTTTTGTGTCGCCCTTTTAGTTGTAGTTGTAGTTGTAGTGGGGGTCGTCAATTTCTCCGTAGTCACCGTTGTGGTAGTTTTGACCGTCGTACTTTTCGCTTCCTCAAAATTTAAAGGCACGTATCTATGCCTGGGTGCTGGTGTTGAATGCTGTCTCTCACGATCTCTAGGATTAATGAAATCGGTTATAAATCTCGGAGTGTACGTACTGACGAAAGGCAGAATTGTCTCCCGAGCGTATTTCTCAGCATCCTCAAACATCCTAGCGATCCTTTGCGGTAAAAATTGGACAGTTCTCACTACGGTGTCGAAACCATTAGCCAGGAAATTCTCCGAAGGTCTGCTGTGATTGACGGAAGTGACAGATTTAGAATCATCTTCGCGTTTATATTTTTCTGATGGTTTAGTAGTGCTCCCGCTGACAACAGCAGGTACCCAAGCGCTATCCTTATCAGCATCGTAAATATCGTATCTGACCTCTTCTGGTGTACGTTCGTTCGATTTTAATTCATCCACAACGTTATTAGAGGTCTTGGCGGGGCCGTATTTGGAAGTGGTGGCCGCCAGGATTGGCTCAGTAATCTCAGATTTTTCCTTATTTAAGTTGTGAGCTCTAGCGTTTTTAGACGAATGCGGTTTGAGTATAGGCTCAACGACTTCTCGTAGAGTCTCAGATTCGTTTCTATTCCCGCTAACATCATCTCTATTAATCTTATTAGTCTCAGGATTGAAGGTAGGTTTCGGATACCTCGTGTTAAACGCCCTACTAGATTCTGATTCGCTATCTACTACGTTCTCCTCCTCGTTGGTCCACGGAATGTTCAAGATGATATCACCCAAAGGTATGGTGTTATTTTTTTCCTCTTCTTTAATGTTGGGGACGAATTTGGACACGTTAATGTCATCAGAGTGATTATCTGAAATCTTGTCTTCTTCGCCGCGAGGTGGGTTGCAATTTCCGGGATATAAAGGTAGAGTTACAGGAACTCCTGAATCTAAAACGAGGTTCTTCCTGCATATGGAGACGCTGCCCACAAAAATGAAAATTGTTTAATTATTCTTTTACACCTTATAGGAAGATTAATTACCTTTTACCATAACTGTCACTCAAGACGATTTTATCCACCTTCCATTGTTGGAGGCCGGAGGTCAGCCAACCGTTATAGGACGTGTACAAGACTTGAATGTTCGTTGGTGGTAGTAGGATCGGATGTGGTACTACGATGCGGGAGATGGAATCGCCCAATCGCATTTCCTCATCTTCTTTTCTGTGTGGATAAATTCGCAGAATGAAGCGAAAAAAATGATAAAATTAATGGGTTCTATGAAAAACTTACTTAGTTAAAGTAAATGTTTCGTTTAGGAGGGAATCTCCGATTAAGGTCACCTGAATTCGTCCGTAACTGACGATTGGAACTTCGGTCGAGCTGCTCTCTATCTTGATTACGTATTGGTGGGCTAGAATAAGACGATTAAAAATTTGTGTGTATTGATGATGAAAGTAGAATTGTTATGGTAACAGAAATTATTGCATGGAACAATACCAAATTTCTAAATTAAAGCTGTTTACGAAGAGATGTTCCAGAATTACCATAAGGAGCTGCCAAAAGCTATTAAGTCAGAATTTACTTTTTTGGGAACAGATCTTCAAGTATCCCCGTAAATGTCCAGAGAGTTTCAGGAAGATGTGAAGATAAACTCTGTGAGGACTACGAACGTCTTTGAGAGAGTAAATCCCCAATATGCTGGGACATACTGAAATCTACTACGAAAAATTTGACATGGCAAAATTGGATCTAAGGCAAAAAGGTTCTTTACTGCGGAAAAAGCTATAGTTATCCTTGTACCTGAGAAGATAATCCCAAAAAACAGCTCGATACAGATTTAGAAAGGTTCTTAAAGATTTGGCTGTGGATGGTGGTGTTGGGAAAAGAAAGATTTGAATAAGTTTCTTTTTAGATCTTTTTGAGTCGTTTTTCAGTAGTTTTGCGAGGTCTTTTTAACCATTTTTTGGTGTGTCCAATTTTTTGATCCAGAAATAAAAAGCTATATTGAGGTAACAACATATTATTGTAAAGTTTTTGGTAGGTTTTAACAGAATTTTCCTTCATTTTGGTGGATTTTCAAACATTTTTTCGTGTGCCCAACTTCTGGTAATTTACAGATTTTTGGTTAGTTTTGGTGTCCATAGAAATTATGGACTTAAAAAGAATTTTTTGGATGCTTTTTAAGTAATTAGACTTGAAATTGGATGACTTTCAACTGATTTTTCGTGTACTAGAAGTCTTCATCCTCTGTTGCATCAGGCCGAAAGGAATTTTTTTTCTCAGGAATTGTTGTTTTAATGGAGCTCATTCTTTATTGCCTCATTATAAGTTTCAAGTTTTAGTAGTTTACATAATATTCATACACAACCTGTTAAAATCTGATGCTTTAAGATGAAAACAAACAGCTCGTTAGCTGCAGTGGTAATAGCTGCCAAGGATATATAGTGTTGTGTGTCACTTATGACAAAAAATAAAAAAATATAAACAGTTTAAGAAGAACCAGATTATAATGTGATAAATTTTTTTTTACAATGGTTATCTAACTAACCCATCCTCAACCCTTACCTGTAATTTCCCAATGTAATTAAATGTGTGTGTGTGTGTTTTTCGTATCCAATATCCTCTTGTGTGCGCTGCAAACTCCTCCCTGCCGTATCCAACCTTGTGTTTCTTTTTTCGGGTTTTCTTCACTGTTCACTAGTTTAATTTTGATGGTTGAAAGTCTAATGGGCACTTATAAACTTGTACTTGCTTTAAAGTGTTGTATTTTTGTTAAAATCGGTTTTCGTGACTTCTTTTTTCTGTCAGTCGTTAAAACTTCGTAAACAACTGTCCCCTCCCTTTTGTTTCTCCGTTTCACCCAGGCCTACCACTCCGTAAATTTCCAAATGTACTGCTTGATATTTTTTAAAGATGATTTTCGTAATTCCAGCTTGAATTTCATGTTTGTTGTGCCGAAATGGATGTAATTATATATTATATGTGTTTGTGATGTGATTTTACAATAAATTTTGAGAAATAAAATTTTTCACATTATAATCTGGGTTTTTTAATTTTTCCCCGTGCACGCCGTTGGCTGGAGATATTTTGTTTAACTAATTAAAATTAATTAATTAATATAAATGTTTAATTTAATTTAATTTAATTTAATATATTTTTTTTTATTTTAATTTAACACTACTAACACGAATAAGGATATAGTGCGAATAATAGCAATAATAACATAACAATAGATATTTATGGTTTGGGGCTTCTTCAAAGTGTACTTACCGCAAAAAGGTTCTTCGTCTCTAGTAATCAAATACAATTGACCACGACCTTGAGCCCTATCAGCATAATAGCCCATGTTGCCACATTTTCTGTAAAAAATATAATTTTAGAGTTAATAATAAAAAAATATAAAGATCTTACCTGTCATCGGTACAGGGGAAACATTGTCCTGCCAGAAAATCATCGTAAGATTCGCAAGGGAATGCGGGAAAATGGCATCTTGAATGGATAGAATCCGTGAAGAACTTGTACGCTCTCCTATGGTTGCATAATGACCGTCCTTCAACTGCTGTGGCTATAAATTTAATAATAACTTTGTTGTGGGCCATCATGTCATAAAATTTTTGGTAAAGATCATTCTTGCTGAGCTTCTTCAAATTCTATTAAGCCAATTGCAATCCAAAACATACTTACACCATATTATATCGCTAACAGCTCCGACAAACAAATTAGTACATCCTTTCTGCATCCTACCGCCGTTCGGATAAAAATCAACGTGGCCCATAGGTTGCCAAGAACCTAAACCGCCCAGAATCAAATTCTCGCCATTGCTGTGGATAACATCAACGAAATCAGCGTCGCTTTGGTCCAATCTAGCTCGAGGATCTTGCGATTCGAATAATGGTCCGGCAGGATCCAAACCTAATTATATAAAGAAAACGGAATAAAAATTTCCAATTGAATCAAATTAAAAACTCACCAGTAATCCTGCTTAAATTTCCCAATTCAGCGCCGGCAAATCCGGCGACATGCGCACCTAAACTGAACCCGATTAGATGCATCTTTCTCACGGATAATTTTATATTCTCGATGAGCCCTTTCAAAAAGATCGATAACTGTTTGCCTACTAATCTCGTATTAGCACTAGCTTTGACGTAATTGGGTAGAATGGCTCCGTTAGCCCAATCTACGCATATAACATTGACATCTTCCTGCAATTATAGTATCAAAAAACATCTTAGAATATGATATCTTTAAATAAGACATACCACTGTGAGCAGAGCGCTCCTCATCTCGTACACCCAGATGTGCGAGCAATCGCTGCCGAAGCCGTGGATCATAATCTTAGTTGGCAAACTAGAATTGAAGCCCTTCTTCGCCCACTCAAAAGCATCCGATATGTTACCAAAAGGGACCTCCGTCGGTTGGGAGCCGCTTCTTCGCCTGTTACTGCTAAGGGGGTATAACAGGAATTTGGTGTTGATTTCCTCTGGGGTGCTTGGCAACATGTCCAAGTAACCGAACGGACCAGAAGACTCGAAACATCCTAGATCCGGATAACATACTGAAGTATCTTGTCTTTTAATCCTGAAATTAGTTTATAATATTTTGAAGCGCACTGTTTCGTACATACAGAGATATAGAGGCTGTGAGTCAATGATTTGGAACGTTAAATCGAATATATCTTCAGTCAGAAATGGAAAACCTACATCTGCCCCTTTTAAAGGAAACGGCCCCCGATACGTGTACGAAACTTTAATATTTATGTTTTCGAGGTTTTCGCGAATTTTTCGATGTCGCCGCAACGTTCATGTATGAATTTTTTATTTGATATTGGAAATTGACAGAGTAGAAGGAATAATATGTATGTAGGTCGTTTGAGCGGTGATGATATAAACCCTATGTATAAAGAAAAATATAAGAAAGATCGTTTCAAATACATCATCAGCCATTATATGGAATCATTTTTGTAGGTAACACACGAAAATTAATTCGTTGGATACCTATCTGACAGGTCAAGGTTGAATTTTTTCGATATTAAGCCATATTTCGTCTGTAAGTAAATCGTCTTTTGAAAAGGGAAGATCTATATATAGGAACAGGAAAATTGCCTCCATTCATATCTTCATTTATTGCAGATCTTGATATTCGAATTATTCGCAATATTAACGCTCGTAAATGAGTAGAGGTTGTTATTAAAAAATATTCATAAAAAAAATTCATTCTTCAATTTTCACCTTCGATAAATCTTGCGAAATTAACAATTGGCCTCATTTTCGAATTTCAAATATAGTATGTAGGTACATATGTATGTGTGTAGATAGGTATGATTTGAAGACTGACAAGGTTTTCCTAAAATAACTACGTTACCTAAAATGTAAATTTTTTATATCTACAGATGTGAATACTAATTTTGCTACTAAAGTGAGATTTTTATTTGCATGTGATATTCTTTTTATACCTCATAACTCTCCTTGATATTATATCTAATCGTTTTGTGTAAAATTCTGTTGTACAAAAGAAAATTTTTAATTTAAGTTAAGGTGAGGGGCTAACGCCCACTAAGACTACTCTTATAGCATTCACAATAAAAAGGAAATCAAGTCTTAACACCATAAGGCTTGATGGGCAAGATATAGATTGGAATGTATACTGCAATAGTGAGACCAATGATCACTGGTTTGGAGCAAAAGAACTAACCTGGCTAATGCGAGGGCTAATCTTGCCAAAGTGCAAAGACTAGCATGTGTATGCATAACTGTGGCAATGAGAACTTGTCCCACAGCAGTCATTGAATTGGTATTAAACCTTGCTCCTCTCCACATCTTGGTGGAGAGCACAGCGAAGAAGACCACACGTAGATTGATCAGGGAAGGATTAGCTAGGCATACGCTTCAGCCTCTTGAAGTCGAGGAAACCTGGAATATGCCCCGAGATGATTATCCAAGGGGGTTCAGTTTGTGAAAAGGTTTACCACAAAGTTTAGTACCAGAAGTGAATGGGACAAGGACACCGTTAATAGTAACAATGTCTAATGGTACACTGATGGCTCCAAAATGGCAGAGAGAACTGGGATAGGGATATATGGGCCTAGAACCAAATATTCCGAAAGCTTGGGGATGTACCCAAGTATCTTCCAGGCGGAAATACACGCCATTGAAAGATGCGTCCAGTTCAATATCGATAGAAGCTATGAAAAGCAAGAGATTATCATAATGTCTGATAGTCAAGCAGCCATCAGGGCGCTGAACTTCAACGTTATCAGCTCCAAAATGGTTTGGGAGTGCCTAGACATACTAAATGACCTAGGCAAGAGAAATAAGGTAACCCTGTTGTGGGTTCCGGTATACACCGGAGTGAAAGGGAATGAAATAATAGATAACCTTGCTAAGAAGGGAGCCGGAACACCTTTTGTGAGCCCTGAACCTTTTTGCAAGATAAATAACAGTGTAATACTGTAGAAGCTCAAATGTGAAGTAGATCAGAGGAAATCCAAATACTGGGAGAATCTCCACGGTATGAGGCAAGCTAAAACTCTTCTGGGAACATATAACCAAAAGAGATCCTCAGAATGCATTAAGCCCAGCAAAACTAATATTCGCATATTGAGAGGGATCCTCTCAGGCCACTGCAAACTGAACGGACACCTAAGCAGGCTCGGAATATCAAAAGATGCCGAATGCAGATTTTGAGGTGAAAAGGATGAATCATCCATCTATCTACTCTCAAACTGCTCTGTACTGTGCAACTCAAGGGCCTTGCAGCTAGGAGCACATGAAACTGAAGAGGGAAAACTATCTAATCTGATGCCTTCCGATATCCTGCAGTTTCTAAAAGGAATTGGACTAATTGGCCAGCTCTAAACACAGTGAGAAATGGGGGACACAATAGATCTTTAGGTCGCAGTGGATTATCACCCCAACACCACACGTACATACAAAGGGCAATGGAAGTTTCAAATATAATTTTAAAAAATTGATCACAAAATGGTGGAACAAAGTATGAAGTATAAATATTTTAAAGCTTTTTTTTGAACTTCCCACATCAGAGAAGCACACTCCAACCCAGCTAACGATACATTGTTGTCCTTAGTAGTAGAGATGAGAGAATTATCAAGATAAATCCCCAAATCTCTAACAACTTCTTCTCGAACGAGTAACGTCCCGTTGATGGTATAATCAAAAGTGGTCCAAGATTGCAACCTTGTGGAACTCCTGAATCGTAGATTACATATTGTTTGCTATTATTACAGAGAGGTCTCAAAGAATATTACTAGGAAATCACTTACGCCAGTTATCGCCATTTTTTTGTAAAAGTAAATTGTGAATTACTTACAATCGGAGATCGCTTTTTTCTTTAATGAATCCGTGTTAGTCTAGAGATTTTCTTGACAATTGGGAATATGTTTGAATAAAGAATAGATTCAAAAATCTTTCCAAAACTGTCAAGAATCGATATTGGCCTGTAGGTTCGTACATCGCTAGGAGATGTTTCCTTCAAATTTGGACTCAACATGGAAGATTTCCACAGTCTGGAAATATTGCAGACAATAGGGCCAAGCTAAAGATTCTGGTGAGAGAACTGTCCAACACACACGTATTATATAGATAGTTCTGGGTACCATCTGGTTCAGCTGTCATCCTATCTTTAAGATTTTTGGGCCGTGGCAGTCTCTACTTCACAATTCGCTATCAACTAAGTCTGTTGGGTAGATACTGTTGAAATAAAGAGCAAATTCATGTACAATATCCTAGGGGTTATGCATGATTTTCCAGTTCTCTTATGAGCAAAAGCCCAAAAGGAGGAGAAGATAATCTTCAAACTTTAATTGTTGTTTCATCACTGTTCGTAAACGTTTGTATTACTCCAATGCAAATATGTTTTATACTATTTTATTTTTATGTACAAACATGTTCTTGGCCGTAGAATCAATAAAACAGTACTAGTGTTCTTTTCTAAGCCTTTCAGCCACAGTCAGCCACACCCTATCGTTTACAAAATTGGCGTTTTCTTTGATTTAAACAGAAAAATAGTATTGGCATTGTAAAAACCGCTTTGAAACTAACAAACCAAACAACTTCTGAGAATAAACAGATAAACACCTTGAGAATAATTAAATGTCAAATTTTATAGTTAATACTAAGCAATAAAGAAACGACAAACATTTAAATTATGTTCCAAGATGCGTTAGATACGACAAAATAACTGTCATTTTCGACAGCTGTCAAATTGTTTTCAAAATCGTCACATTTTATTATGTAAGTGTCAAACTACGCATAACGATACTTATTGACAGCAATCAGCGGAGGCGCTCATCGTCTGCTACTGGTACATCAACAGCAGTTGACAAATGCGTTTATCCAAATCTGCCAAATTGTGGTTTAACCTCAAAATTTGTCTTTGAACAGAATTGGATTCTCTCCTTACTCATGAGTTGGCTTGGATATATGTATATACGTAGATAGATAACTGAAGAAATTGGCCTGCAGGCCCCTTCCTTGCATCTATTGTGGAGGGTCTAGTTTTGCCGTTTTTATGAGCCTCTGTAGCTTTGGCTGAGTTGTCTTCATCTAGTTAGCCGCGTCTGGGTATGGTTCACCAATGCATTCTAGTCTCTGTCTGGCTAATTCTTCGCTTTGACATAAATTGTGTTGCAAAATTTTCAGCAATTCTAGATGGGCCTAACAGTAGCCCTATAGCTCGTTCAGTGTGCGGGTGCAATCCTTTATTAGCTGTCATGTGGTTAAAAATATGAAAAAAAACAAGTTGGGGGAAATGACCTTGACAATCCTGTAAAATCACAGACTATAATGCTTAAGTAAAGACAAAGAAGTAGAAGAAAACAGTATTTAATAATGGCGACTTCCAGCCCCCTAACTGGTCATATGCGTCTCACCCTCTGATGCCTTCATATTGCTTCCAACTCCCAATGCGTCCAAACCGCCTCCAGTTCCCAATTACCCTAAATTTCTGCCAACCCCTCCCCCGCGGCTCCTTCCTCACATCCTATCGCCTCTTGGTGCGTCTCAACCACCCAATAACGCAAGTGCATCTCAGCCACTGATGCGTTCAAATCTCTCTGAGACTCAATTTTCCCAAATTTATGCCAATTTTTCCTCCCAATTCTTTATCCCACTTTTGTACGGTCCAGCCCCCAACTGCAGAGGTAGGGCGAAGCCCCTGATGCAGAATTTTGCAACAACAGCTGGAGGAACTTGGAATACAAAGCTGTTGATTTAGCTGTTGCAAACGTCAAAATTATTCTTGTGCCTTTTGAAGCACACTGTAGACACTACCTAAAGCACCATACGACTCAGAAGTATTTAAAAATATCCACGAAGCAGTAGCACAAGAAGAAACACAGAAAGTGTTTGATTAGTTTAAGGACACGTAATAACGGAAATAAATTAGAATATTATTTCACTTCAATTATCTCTAATACAGCAAAAACCTCTACCGTTATTATCTCCCTATTAAATTTATAACTTCCATATAACTTTGTTAAAATCTAAGTTGGAAGGGGATAATTACTTGAAGCCGTAATTTATTATCCATTTGCATTTTAATTGAACGCCCTTAAAAACGAAGTATGATTTACCTTCCTCCCTGTTCTAAAGAAAATACTATTACGTCTTTCCTCTGGCGTTTTTGCCACGAACTAAGATTATAAAATTTTCCTTCCCCTGGAAACCAAGATTCTGCGATCACCGTAAGTGTTTTTCAGCGAAGAAAGTTTGGAATTATATCGAATTACAGTTTGAACCGGTGAGAGATACGAAAAGAAAACGATGGAAAAGATCGACTAGTTTTAGAGGCGTAGTAAGTGTTTTTAAAGTTTTTGAAAGCAAAATTTGATCAACCAAGTAGTACCTACATCTTACCTTGAGTTTGCTGCTTTTTTCCTCTCTTTGTTCATCTGCCATTCTTGAACGGAATTATATATCGCCTTGTAGATTTCAACGTCATTAACTTCGTCTAAGGCCTCGATGGTAGGGTCGGCTAAAAAATTGGCGCTCGCTGGAAATGAACAATTGTCACATGTTAGTAATTACGTTCGCGTAATTTCCTCAGCTACAATCTTTTGTGTATGCGTGTGTCATAAGGGTTTACGCAATTGCGACAAGATTTTAATCGTCACGTTAAGTGTGGCTTGTGCAACTCGACCTTATGCCAGAGAAGAAAAAATACCTTTAGGATATGTTTATCTCATGCTTATGTAGATGTTGTTAAATTGTCTGTGTTAGATCTTAAGTGCAAAGGTGTGGCATGCCTTGAAATTAAAATGGTAAACGATAAAGCAATAATTATAGTTATTTAAATTAAATGTCAAATTTTATAGTTAGTACTACGCAATAAATAAACGACAAACATTTAAATTATGTCCCAAGATGCGTTAGATACGACAAAATAACTGTCATTTTTGACAGCTGTCAAATTGTTTTCAAAATCGTCACATTTTATTATATAAGTGTCAAACTACGCATAACGATACTCATTGACAGCAATCAGCAGAAGCGGTCATCGTCTGCTACTGGTACATCAACAGCAGTTGACAAATGCGTTTATCAAAATCTGTCAAATTAGGATTTAACCTCAAAATTTGTTTTTGAACAGGATTGGATTCTCTCCTTATCCATGAGTTGGATACAGATACTTAAATAGATAAATGAAGAAATTGGCCTGCAGCCCATTTCCTTGGGTCTATTCTGGAGGGGCTAGGTTTGCCTTTTCTATGAGCCTCTCTAGCTTTGGTTGAGTTGTCTTCATCTAGTTAGCCGCACCAATGCATTCTAGTCTCAGTCTGGCTAATTCCTCGCTTTGACAAAAAATGTGCTGCAAAATTTCTTCTTCCGTTCCAGAATCCGAACATAACATTTCAGCAAGTCTAGATGGGCCTAACAGTAGTCCTATAGCTCGTTCAGTGTGCGGGTGCAATCCTATATTAGTTGTGATGTGCTTTTGGTAGTTTCAAGCGCTTTTATCACAGCTGAGGGAGAAATTTGTCAACGACTGTTTCAAATCTTTATTATTCCCTAACTTCTAGATGGCTTTAGGGTAACGAGCCCTAGTGGTGGACGATTTTGGGAAATTACTATCTTACTGTTAAGATACCCTAGTGTTCTCATTATGATTTGGGATTTTCTAAGATTTTAAGTGGGAATCTATCGTTGTCGTTCATATTAGGAGCAAAAAAGTGCAATCAGTACGTTTCTAACTGTGAGAAATTTCCCATTTAGTATGTCTGCATATTGTATTGAAGCTAGTTCTTTAATTTTTTTCGGATTATTACTTTGCCTACCACTCACCTGACCTGGAAGATTTGCTTAGAAAAATATGATTTCGAATACTAAGTCTTAATGTCTTATTGCATCAAAAGCATTTGCGATAACTGCAGAAACAAGTGATCTCCTTAATAACATCCTAGGAAAACGCGAGTGATTCCAAACATAAGGCTGAGTTTTGCTGAGCTTCAAGGTAGAGCTACGGACAATGCGATCTGCTACATGTACCGCACTCTCCTGAGAACTATCCACCTATTTCGTTACTGGACACAGTGACCAGTGTTCTAGAAACTCTGCTCGTAGATAACGATCAGTTCGGATTTAGACCTGGACATTAAACAGCTCCTTGTGATCACGAATCATGTCACCGCAGCTTTTAACAGGAACCAAACGACCATCATGGTATCATTGAACCTGGAAAGGTGTTGGACAAGATCCGCTACCACGGTCTGTTGCCGAAAATGAAGGTAACCGACTTTTAGCTACAAATCCTGAAGACCATCAGATGGTATCTCAAAGACTGAAGATTCTACACCTTGATAAACGGACCGGAATCCCCAGAGAGAGAGATATGCTGAATCAAATTGAGGGATCATTTGTGTGGTCATGTGGTCTGACGATCAAACACAAAAGCATTTGCAATAACTGCAGAAACAAGTGATCTCCTTAATAAACTCAAACTATTAGTTTGGAAAAACTTCAAGGTTTGATGAATGCTTCGATGGTCTTAGATACAGTGGAAAGCTTGATTGACTCTGAGGTAAATGTGGATTCTTCCACGGACTTCTAACTGATTACTTCCACAAGAGATTTCAAATCTTTGCACTTAAAATTACGATAATCATGGTTAACGGTTAATTGTTTAAATCCCAGCAGATAGTTGAGTTTTCCCGTTAAAAAAAAACATTGAACATCCACCTTATTTGCCTGATTTGGCAATGTGAGATTTCTGGTTTGGACTTTATGCTTTTGCCTTCTGGAAACTTTGGTTACGAAAGTTTAGATGCACTTGTGTCTTAAAATATGTATGTAGTGTAACTGCCAAAGTATTTGTCGCATAAGAAGCATCAGCACACGAAATAAAGAAAAAAAATCCAAAATTCATAATTTACAACCAGTTCTCAAATTAGAAATCTACAATAAATTATACCTTTAACGTTCAAAAATATAATTAACTTTCTCACGATCGTTTACATCAACGAGAAACTTTCATTAAAACAAAATCGTAACTAGTAGCCGATTTATCCACGCATACATATAAAAATATCCCAATAAAAGCGACATCACTAACGGATTCATGCATTTGTCTGTCAGAATATTCAGAAGATAACTAATTATATCAATCAAGCTTACGTAGCGCTATTAATCACCGTACATGGAAGAAAGACACGCTAATTACAATAGCTTCTATCATACACCTGCCTAAAATTACTTTTTCCTTCCTAACAATGTTGTTGACCATGGCCTGCTCCATAACCATCTCTTCGTAAAACGATTTAATAATGATTACGCAATATTCATGAAAGGTAACTGACATGTTCACTGGAAATAGACCGTAATCACGAAGTGTATCAACGGATAATAAAAGGAACTAAATAGGGTATGCACAGTTATACAGTTACAACAGTTACACTCGCATTAATTTGAACTTACATTAAATGTGTTTATACTAGAGTAGTATTATTTCAATATATTATGTTGTTTCCTAAATTTTATCTATGCAGCAATAGTCTTGCGTTATTTCATAAGTGAATTTAACCTGTAATTGCACGATTATGTACAGCTTCATTGTATTGAGGTAAAATAGCAGTGTAATTACCAAAAAAAGGAAACGAAGAACAAGTTGCCTCAGCCGTAATTGCATCGTACTACTTAGTTTTGTAATCAATAACACAATTTGTTTTTCTCCTACACCATTAGGTGTAGTTTATGTCGTTTTTCCAACTAATTTTAGTAAATAGTTGTGACTTTTAGGAATTTGTAGATTTCCAAGTGAGAAGCTATGAACAGGTCCTTAGATTCTAATACCAATATTGAGACTGACCTAGAGGAAACTGCCTGCCACACCACGTGGCAGATACAAGAGGGCTTGAAGAAAACAGAACTTAAATGAGGATTTCCCATCCGAAAGAATTCTGCTGGTCGAGCCTGCATGAGGTCGACTAGATGGTACTACAGGTCATCAAGAATATACCGAACAGAAACAGATTTTGTGAAGTTGGCATTACCAATGGAGCGCTGAAGAATCTTCCACTCGAGCTGCTCGTCAACTTTATGGCAATCTTCAATCTGACTCTGGCTGACATGCTATCCGACCAGGTGGAAGACCGTTACCATCATACGAGCATTGAAACCTAAGAAGGAACCGCACTTTACTGAAGGCTATCCACCTACTTCATTACTGGACATAATAAGCAACGTTCTAGAAATTCTGCTATTGCACCTGGTACACGACCACTTGGAAATTAGTAGATCAGTTCGGATTAAGACCTGGGCATTCAACAGCTTTGTGGGATCACGAACCGTGTCACCACACCCTTTAACAGGAACCAGATGGCCGTCATGGCACCTCTGAACCTGCAAAAGGCGCAAGATCCGCCACGAGGATTTGTTGCCACTAACTGAAGATTCTACATCTTGGTATACAGAACGGAACCATAAGATAGAGATATGCTGGATCAAATTGAGGAATTGTGGTCTGACGATCAATCCAAGAAGGACGCGAGTGATTCCAAACACCAGGCCGAGTTTTGCTGAGCTTCAAGGTAGAGCTAGGAACAATGCGATCTGGTGCATGTGCCATATCTCTGAACCTGGACAAGGTATTGGAGAAGATCCGCCACAAGGGACTGTTCCCGAAAACGATGGTAACCGACTTTTAGCTACGAATCCTAAAGACCATCAGGTCGTACATATCTCAAGGACCGAAGATTTTACACCATAGAAAACGGAACGGAATCCTCAGAAAGAGATATACTGGATAAAATCGAGGGATTCTTTCGCTCATGTGGTCTGACGATCAATTCGAGGAAAACGCTAATGATTCTAAACAGCAGGCTAAATTTTGCTGAGTTACAAAGTAGAGCTACGAACATGTGCCGCACTTTCCTGAGAGGTATCCAGCTATTTCGCTACTAGACACAACGAACAACGTTCTAGAAACTCTGCTCATAGATAACGATCAATTCGAATTTAGATCTGGACATTGAGCAGCTTTGTGGGATTACGAATCATGTTATCACAGTCTTTAACAGGAACCAGACGACCATCATAGTATCTCTGAATGTGGAAAAGGTGTTGGGCATGATCCGCCACAAGGGACTGTTTCCGAAAATGAAGGTAATCGACTTTTAGCTCCGAATCCTAAAGACCATCAGGTCGTATCTCAAGGACCGAAGATTTTACACCATAGAAAACGGAACGGAATTCTCAGAGCGAGATATACTGAATCAAATTGAGGGATTCTTTGTGTGCTCATGTGTTCTAACAATCAATCCGCGGAAAATGCGAGTGATTCCAAACAGCAGGCTGAGTTTTTACTGAGCTTCAAGATATAGCTAGGAACAATGCGATCTGCTGCATGTGCCGCACTTTCCTGAGAGGTATTCACCTATTTCGCTACTAGACACAACGAACCAACATTCTAGAAACTCTGCTCATAGATAACAATCAGTTCGGATCTGGACATTGAGCTGCTTTGTGGTATTACGAATCATGTCACCGCAGCTTTTAGCAGGAACCAGACGACCATCATAGTATCTCTGAACCTGGAAAAGGTTTTGAGCAAGATCCGCCACAAGGGACAGTTTCGGAAAATAAAGGTAATTGACTTTTAGTTACAAATCCTGAAGACCATCAGATGATATCTCAAGGACTAAAGATTCTACACCTTGGTGAATGGAACGGAATCCCCAGAGAGAGATATGCTGGATCAAATTGAGGGATTCTTTATGTGCTCATGTGTTCTGACAATTAATCCGACGAAAGCGCGAGTAATTCCAAACATAAGGCTGAATTTTGCTGAGCTTCAAGGTAGAGCTAGGAACAATGCGATCTGCTACATGTACCGCACTCTCCTGAGGGCTATCCTCCTATTTCGTTACTGGACACAATGAGCAGCATTGTAGAAACTCTGCTCATAGATAGCGATCAGTTCGGATTTAGACCTGGACATTGAACAGTTCTTTCGGATCACGAATCATGTCACCACAGCTTTTAACAGGAACCAGACTACCATCATGGTATCTCTGAACCTGGAAAAGGTGTTGGACAAGATCCGCCACCAAGGTATGTTGCCGAAAATGAAGGTAATCGACTTTTGAGTTACGAATCCTGAAGACCAAATTGATGGATTCTTTGTGTGTTCATGTGGTCTGACGATCAATTCTAGGAAAACGCAAGCTATCCTTCTACGATATGCAACAAGAAGATCGAATCTATATCCTATCCTAGTTCAGCATAAATTTGATCTTACGACAAGGGGCTGGTCAAACAGTCAAAACAGCCATATTCGAATATGACAACAGAAAAACAATTTGCCAAAAGAGTTGCCAATTGACTTCTTACTTTAAAGATGAATGATCAAGAATGAATGTAAAAGGAGAGAATTTGACAGTACCACAAGTAAGGAAGTAATAAATATAAACTATGTAGAACCGTTTGTGTTTTATACAAGCTTATTGCTACAAATAAAAACATTTTGGTGCCATCATTCATCGTCTAATAAAAAAAAGACATTTATCATCAATCAATCTTGAAACTGAAAGTTATTTCAAGATTTTTAAAACTAGAAACGTATAAAAAATTATTACAATAATGCGTATACACACACGCACACGTTAGTTAGTACAAGCATATATTACTTCCTACTTAATTACTTGACATGACCACAAATCCATGAACAATAATACTACAACTGGAAATTCTGACGTAACAACATACGATAATTAGTTCTGGCAGTGATTTAAGTCGACAGTTATTAAAAGATTTTCGTATGTAACAATTGCAATTGTATTGCTTAGTTTTATATTGTAACCGAAGTAAAATTCAACCGCATTGTGTGCGACAATAGACGATCAAACCCGGCGAAAGTTCCTTTATTAATTTCTCTTTTTTTCCGCTACCTTTCAAGACCGATATCAGACTGTCGAGTCGGTTCATATTACTGAATCGGTTTTTTCTCCCTATTATTTCTGCAATATCGTTCCGTTATACGTATTTCTGTGATTATTTATGTTGTATCCTTCCTCGTTCAGTTCAGAGGAGATCTAGTTGATGAAGTAATAAGCCCCAGTTCTTATTAAGTTGGGATATTAATATTATTAATTAAATCTAAGGTACTTACCGCCGATTAAGCATTCTGCCAGTCCGCACATACATATACAAACTGTGATTATGTATATCGTGGAGGACATCATGTCGGGGGCGCCAAACTCGAGTACGAGGATCCGCCTTCCATTAAAAATCCGTTCACCGCATGGTTATCTTGCTGTTAACGTTTCGGTCAACGAAAGGGCGCCCTTTTTCAAATTGCCGATGAAGGATTGACACAACCAATTAAAATTAGCTTCGTACGATGAGGATACGGTTTGGCAACGTTCCAATGTTGCCTTGATAATAGGATTTTAGGCTTGAATGGTAAACAGCTACCTGTAAAGATAAAACAGATTGTAGGTGAATTTTTTTGTTAATTTGAGGGTTTTAAGATCTTGATCGTTCAAATTGAAAAATAACAGCAGGGGATTTTTATTTTGCGCAGCACATTTTGGTGGTTTCCTGGGTTAAAGATAAAATTTTTGCATTATCAAACCATGGGAAGCCGTTTTGAATGCATTCTTTACGTGCATTGTCACCAGCACACACCAGATCTTCCAGTACTCGTTAACCGTCTCCAAC
This sequence comes from Popillia japonica, assembly GCA_004785975.1. Lineage (NCBI taxonomy): Eukaryota > Metazoa > Arthropoda > Insecta > Coleoptera > Scarabaeidae > Popillia > Popillia japonica. Next base: position 41,815 of record SMLS01072984.1, read on the forward strand.
ACAGTTTGAAATGCTTGCTTGATTCGTGACGACCTGAGGGTTTCCCTCCCTAAAGCGATTCGTGCTTGGATTGGCCGAGATGTTGGAAAGGATAGACAGATCGGAAAATCCACTGATAAACAGATTATCACTATCGAATCCGGATAGACCACCCCCCCTTGATCCACGTCAGGAGAGCTACGGCACTGGCCGAAGAAGCTGCAGCATAGTCTAGCAACAGATGACAAAAACATCACCTGCCTCGAAGCAGCGAAGGTCCAGTAACTTATATATCCAGTCCTTGAAGGGAGTCTATGACGAATAAAAGGCTTAAGAACCTCGTTCGGCCTTAGCAGGAGTTAGATTGACCATAGAAATGCTTGCATGGTGAATCTACCTGTCTGGAAGCCAAATTGTGTATTCTGTCTATTTCCAAAAGCTTACTTAACGCATTAAGCATACACAGGGATCTGAACTCCCTTTCAAATCTATTCCATCTAATCTATCCCAGTCTTCCTCTGTTTCAGTATCAGAATGACTGTGACTCTCTGCCGCTCCACCCAGAATTTCTGAGGTGTTAGCAGTTTGTTGAACACCTCCAGTATTCAGCCAAGTGGAGGTTGCCCACAACCTCTCAAATTGCCTTGGATGGAATCGTGTATGGTCCAGTGGTTGTAATTAAAGAGGTTGGGATCCGATATGCATCCCCCCAAATATCGTTATTTAGGTCGTCGCAGAGATCTACCCAGTATTTCTTCTTGGGCTTTTTCTTTAACTTAATTAATATTGCTATATACCGAAATTTGCTATCAACCTCTTGCTTGCCCAGGTAAGTAATCTTCTGTTTTGATTGCAGACTGCACCAGTGAGGATCGTTTTTGCAAGAATTGCTTTGATGAGCTGAGGATACGTAAATTCTCAAAATTATCGTACGTGGTCGGCCGAAAATCCACCTTTTTTGCAGAATCTATTCTCCATCCTATTGAGGTAGACAGGTGGATCACCATGTCAAGAAGGCGAATTATGAGACCTCTAACGACCCAATTGATGAGGAACTAACTCGTAGATATTTCCAACAAGATGGAGCCCCAGTTCATACTGCATGTACTACATCAAATTATCTAGAAGAATTTTATGAGGATAGATTAATAAGTTCCAAAGTTTGGCCAGAAAATTGGTTGGATTTCCTCATTGTATAGTCTGCAAATAGGTTGATCTTTAAATATGCAAATTTTATGGTGGTATTCTCTTAGACAGCCGTGTCCTGTTAGCAGACTCATCACTGGTCTAATCTGAATGTAGTTAAGGGATAGCACATCTTCTGCTACATGATTGGGTGGCTGTCCCATCATCCGATTGCTGTGTAGGTGCTCTTCAACGTTGTTACAGTGTGTCTAGGGTACCTGGTCCAGCGAATATTGTTGCAGAGCCTTTACTTGCCAATCTATTGCCTTATGTGTTGCCAAGATTCTTTTGAGGCAGTTCCAAGCTAGTTTTGAGGTTATCTCTCTAAATCAGCTGACCCTTAGGTTGTTTTCCCACTGCTATCTAAGACAACCTTGAAGTGGTAGTCGAAAAAGAGCTTGAAAGCCATTATGTCATAGCCCATGTCAAAAATTGGGTTTGTAATCTTGGTGGTTATTCTGCCCACAAGTATTCTGAGTAGTGAAGCTTATTTCAATGCATCCAACAATATGTGTTATCTGTCAATATACCAGCCATGGTTGCTTCCATATTCCACGCACTTTTACTCCGCTAAATCCCAAGCTGAAATCTGAATAAATAGCCGTACTTGGAACGAAAGCCGTTTAACCCAAATAAACCAGCGGCTTAAACACAAAAATACCTTTCCTCGAATAAATGCATATCAAACTAAACAATAAGTTGAAATCAAAAGTAAATATGTAAAACAATTTCTGCCAACATTACACACATTCCTTTCTCTATATTTTTAACACTATAGATGTCCGGTTTTAGCGAGAGCTGCTGCATGAGAAAATGGAAAGTGGAAACCCTTGACACGTTCCATGAACGTAAAAGAAGAAAAAAAAACGGGCCTGCCTCTGGAACTTTCCTGTTACCGCTTTTACAAGCGGTCAAACCTGCACTTTTGCCAATTAAAATTCGCACGAAAACCGCCAAGAACTGATACGGTCGAAGTAAATTATTACTTTTTTCTATTTCTATTGTATACGATAGGATAGATATTGCGATTCATTTTCACTGATATGGTCAGTATTAGATGGTGCAATTGATTTTATTAGCTATTCTAAATATGTATGTAAGAGTTAGAAGTAAAAGTAAGCTAATGATTAGATTGGAAAGTGCAATATTATCGGTTTGTCCGTTTGGTTTTAATATTCATTCTCCGTTTCGTTTGATTTTGATCTGGATTAATTAGATTTTTCCGTGGATAGTTTAGATATGCTAAAATTTATTGGGCAACTTAATTTGAAAGTGAAACAATTTATGTTTTTAGTTTTAATCGGATTGTGGCGAAACAATCGTAACGGCAAATAAGCAAAGCGAGGGTTTTAGTATGTCAGCGTCATAGAGCACGAAGCATTCCTAATAAAACAAATCTAATCGAAAATTGTTCGTGTTTGATGGGTTTTTGCTACTCTGTTGTAAAAAACCTTCCATTTAGTTCCAAATATTAGTTGGAATGAAGAAGAATTAGTGATGCCCAAGTTGCATTTAACCGTAAACAGTGAACGATACTTGCAAGGGTTAAGAGATTATGTTACAAGGGTGGGTCCATACATATGTCAGTGATTTTTGAATTTCCCGCCAATTAACTGAAGAGGTAGATTCGATTAGATTAGATTAGGGGGGTCCTACGGGCCTCTTTCACCGCGACCTTCTCGGTCTATTGTGATCCCCAGTAATCCTAGAAGGCGCCCTCTAACTTTGCCTTCTTTATGAGGCTTAACGTCCTTGAGAGCGGCTCCTGTGTATAGCTTAGTGCTGTGGGATACTCTGAGCCCAAAATAAGAAACCTTGTTCTTGCCAGGCCTTCGCAATGACACAGCACATGGACTGAGATTTCTTCCTCCTCCTTGCAGAATCTGCACAAGGCATTTTCCGCTAGGCCTAGGTTGTACATGTGCCTATTCAGTCTGCAGTGACCTGTCAACAGGCCTACTAACAGTTTGACGGTTTTCCTGTCTTTATCTAGTAGGTCTCTAGTGAATTCAGGCTTCTGTTCTTTTAGGAACTCTTTTGCCTGTCTTTGTCCAGGTGATTTTCGCCACCAATCCCTGGACCTATTGTGAATCCATTCGTTGATGGATTTTCTGATTTGTGATTTGGTGGTGCCGAAGGATGGGGCGGGCCCGACGAATTGCCTCGACGAACCTTGTCTGGCCAGGTCGTCTGCCGCCTCATTACCATTCACACCCTCGTGGCTGGTAACCTAGGCCAAAGTTAGTTTCCATTGGGAACCCACTTCGTTTAGGACATTAACGCAGTCCCAAACTAGTTTGGAGTCAACACTTGCTGAACTAATCGCTTTAAGTGTTGCTTGGCTGTCCGAGAAGATGGCGACGCTTTTACCGACCTCGGTCCATCTTGCCACTTCTCTGACGCAATGGTGGATTGCTGCTACTACAGCTTGAAAGACCGTTGTGTCTTTGCTGAAGCTTATCGAGAGAGCCTTCCTGGGCTTTCCTCCATATATGCCGGCTCCTACGCCATGTTCGGTTTTGGAGCCGTCTGTATACCAGTTCGAGTCCGCTCTTATCGGAGAGCCTTTCTCCCAGTCCTTCTTGTCTGGTATTATAACCTGATATTTCCTATCAAAGAATTTCTGAACCATGGAGTCACTTGGCGCCCCCGTGAGGGGTGCCTCCTTGAGTTCATTCATCAGTTTTTGGTATTCAGCACCGTGCGATTTACTTATCGGCGCTTGTTTATACGTCAACCTGTATGTTGCGGACCTCGCAGCTCCTTGGATGTGAATATGTATGTAGCAGTGGCAGGTTTAGGATAACCTCCAACGCCGCAGTGGGGGCCGACCTCATCGCGCCGGTGGTGCAGAGGCAGGCTAGTCTCTGAACCCCACCCAGCGCCCTGGCCGCCCCCACCTGCTGCGCCTTTGGCCACCATACTACTGCTCCGTAGGTTATCATGGGTCGAACTACCCTTGTGTATAGCCACAGAGTCATTTTGGGGCTAAGACTCCAATTCTTCCCGCAAAGCCTCCTGCATTTTCCTATGACAATGGTAGCCTTGCTGGTTGTTTTTTGGATGTGTGTGTTCCATGTAAGTCTTTGATCGAACCATACCCCAAGGTATTTCGCTTCTTTGACTATGGAACCCTTTCACCTCCTAGCACTAATGGTTGTAAGCCTTTTAGTGTTCTTTTCCTAGTAAAGGTGATAACTTGTGTCTTTTGACTGAAGAGGTAACACTGCCATTGATAGCAGACTACTGTGTGGTTTGAGAAGCTCATTAAGCATTACTTTTTGCAAAAAAAAACCATC